>PNEQ01104732.1:0-57951 GCA_003012365.1 Medauroidea extradentata
TACAGGCAATATATTAAAGTAGGGTGGCCGGGCAACACACTGGGCTTTTGACATTAATAAATGCATCAACCCTACCCTACACCTAACTGATACTAGGCTGACCAGCTCTTGGTTCTGAAGTGTCAGTAACACTGGCTAGCATTAATTATGCAAACAAATAAACAACAGCAGAGACTCTAGAAATACAACTGACTTATTGGAAAACTATACCCCAAGCGCAGGCTGGTCGCTTCACAGTAATCTATTGAAATCTTTGAAAAGTAGGTTTCCTATGTACAAGATGGATGACATAAATGTTCTCTTAAAGGAAATTATATTAAAAGGCACAGAAACAAACAAGACTCCCAACAGAAAGCCTACCTTCCAGTTCTGGGTCTTTATGGGATGCCATTGACAGCTTACCCTTAAATTTGCCAGAAATAAATTGTGCAAGTGCATGCAGAGACCAAAAAATAAAGGCTATTGAAAGATATTTGGCGGCACCGCGTGTACCGAGACTATTTAATCCCTACAAGTGGTGGAAGGAAAACCAAGGGGCTTTCCCACTTGTTGCACAAGTATCTCAACATTACCTGTCCCTTCCAGCTACACAAGTTGCGAGCGAGAGTGTTTTCTCCACTGCAGGTAACATTGTTACCACTCGGCACGAGTTGTTGTTGCCACAACCTGTTGAATAATTAACATTTCTACATGACAATTTAAAATGAAACTTTAGTGTTATAAAATATTTTTTTGTTGAGATGTGAGTGGTCCATTATGTTAACATGAAAAGAGCATAAAGTTTGCTTTGCAGACATATATGTTCTAGCTTTTCAGTGCTCAAGTTCTTTTGTTATATTTACTTTATTGTGTTTATTAACTCTGCATGTTTAAAATAGGCTACTTGAATATGTTCCAAAGACTTGCTGCATTTAAACCACACAAAGGTAAAGTTTGTTGTAACACTAGGCCTATAAGGGGAAAAAGCAACTGTTACATACAGGTACTCAAAAGATTTTGATGGTTTACTTTTATATTCAGTAAGTTTATAGCCTTCACCTGTCTGCAATGAAAATAGCTATTAGATTAAAGTAATTGTTAAGAATTGCAAGATTTTAGGCAGTTACAATAACAAATACTGTGTGTGATGTTTTACTGGTTAAATAAATAACTTTCATGAAAACTATGAGTACGAGTTTAGAAAAACTTATACTTTACCATAAAAATGTTTATGTTAGAAATATTTACCTGTGTGACTCAATTATTTATTTTTAATGAAATTTGTGACTTAAGACAGCATGAGGAATGGTCTGTATTTACACTTTATACAGTAATCTAGAATATTGTACCCAAGTACTTTAAAATAAAATAACATATTTTCCCAAAAATTCAAAATTCGTGAATAATTTAAACTTTGATTCTGGATTTGATTCGAACTAAAAATCACCGGTTTGTAGATGCCTACCAGACAGGTAGGGTCAACATTGGCTTTTTGTATGTGAAAAACTGACAAATATTATCACTGCCTGTTTTTGTAACTGTATGTATGTATAAAGGCTTTATCTAAATTCAACTAGCATATGGGTACTAACAATGATTATTGTGATGAATCACTTTAATGACACCAACAGGTTTTGAAATCATTGTTGATAATATTTCACTTACTCATTATTCAGGAACTCTGAATTGTACAGCTGAAATATTTCCTTTGATATTTCAACGACATGTAATATAATTTTTTTTCTATAAGTCTTGTGCATACTGTGAGTTGTGAGTTACCTGCCGCCAATGTTCATAAAACATAAAATGGGCTTTTTTTCAAATGTGTGTGACAGACAAGAATTAAGTCATCATTTCTTTAAACTGGTGTAGCTGTACTAATGTAGCTGTGTGCTGCACAAGTTACAACAGTTTTGAAATAGGAAAAGTGCCTAGCAAAAGTATTTACATCATTCTTCCTAATTATTTCGGCACCTAATGAAGCCAGGCAAAGTAATAGTTCCGTGAACATTAAAATTTTCAAATTATTGAGCTTTAAAAAGTTCATATTTTAAAACGCCACCATTAACATTAAAAATGAGTTCTTATTGGCTAACACGTGAATGATGTAGCCATACTTGTTTTGGTTAGTCGCCGCCTGCCAGGAATTATGTGTATTGAAATTTTACACCAATTTTAAATACTGATAAAATTTAGTGAATCCGGCTACGTAGAATGTAGCTCTGGAAATTTGCCCGGTGGTTAGGCACGCATGGTTGCAGATATTTTAGTTAATAATGAAGATTTAACTGATGTTGATTTTAGAGGAGCGATAACAGCAAGGTAGGTCTCACAAATTGTGATGTTTTAATAAAACATTTGAGTTTGTTAATTTAGTTCAAATTCCGAAGTAATGATAGCTTACTACGAATTCATTTCAATGTGTAATAGCTCAAATGTGTTAATCAAACCTGGCAGTTACAGGCTGGTGATCGAGCCTCCTGGTAGCGCTAGTTGGGAAGATAATATAGCAGATCAATTGTTTTATAAAAAAATATATTTTTCTCCCAATAATTGTTGTGTTTCTCCTGAACAGCCATGAAAGTAGCAGCGTGCTGTGCTGCCGTCTCTGAGCAAGTTTCGCAAGACCCTGCCCACCCCTCAAATTATCTGGCAATCAAGGGTACCTTGAACTCGCCTATTGGCTAATGACGTTGCCACAGCCAGTGGAACAGCTAAAAACTTGACAGCTGCAGAGATTTTGTCTCACAAGCTATTGACTGCAACTTTTAACTTAACAAAACGTATTTATTTTATGCTAACCATGTCATATATTGTACACAATACATAGAAATATTCAGGGGTTGTTCACTGTATTCACAATGGCTTGTCGCTTATTTGTAAATGCCCTCTCCATGCATACCACCACGAAATAGTATAAGTTCTAAAATTATTTCAACTTTCTTTAAAATTTTGAAGAAAGTTGAAATCATTTTAGAACTTATGTGCTATTTTAGAGAATACTTACAATGTTTACAATTTAATTTGTGAGTTCAAACATTTTGAAGTAAAAATGTTTAAATTGAATGTTTGTTATGTTGTCGAGTATTGATCTTACGTACTCTACGGTGTAGACAACATGGAAGTTACGGAACAAGGGGCTATTGTATTATTTTAGTGGAATTTATAGCGATATAGCCTACATTTATTTGTTAGGTAAATTGTAAAATATTTTCTGTGTGTTTTACCACTTTGCAGTAATGGTTAAGTGAAGAATGGGTGATATAGGGCAAGCCTAGGAGTGGTAAACCACTTCAAAAAAGGTGAGAAAAGAGACTAAAATGCCAAAACAAAAAAATTATACTAAAAAGAGACCAAGTTATTAAATTTAGTCTATCAAATGTATGAAAGACACGTGGTTTAGGTTTAAACCGTTCAGAAAAGAAAAATTTGTATGTGCAAGATAATTAATGAAATTATACTTACAGTATTAATTTTAAACAAATTGTAGTACGCTACAGCTCAGTGAGTATGTGTATTTGTGTGCATGTTTGAGCAAGTGCATGAGCTTGAGCTATATAAACAAATAGAAACATTTAGAATTTTATAAATTTTACCATCTGTGGTTAGGGTGTTGGGAAACTGTACACTTTAGAATACGGAAAATTCCTATTTTTTGTTATATTTTTATTTTAAAATGTGTTTAATTTAATGAACAACGGTACCATACTTTCTTTCATTGCGTCTGTGTAACTACAGAAAAACTTCAATAAAATGAGCAGTCTGTTTTGCGCGGCAAAAATGTGAACCGCCATGTTGATGTCCCTATGACGTCACGATACTGTACATTTTAAAGTACGTAGCACACAAACGACAGCGACATATGTTCAAGTCGTGAAATTGTGTTAAGTAAAGTACTTTATGCTGTAAAATTGAGTATGGCTTGAGCTCCGGAGAGTATAAATGTGGATAGAAGTTCCTTGCGCAGCAATAAAATGCAATTTACTCAGAATAAAATCTTAACTTTAGCGCCGTCTGATAAATCAAAGCGGACTGCATGGTTTAAGTTTCAAGAAAAGACCTTATAGTCTGCTAATAATGACAAATATACAGTATACGTATGTAATGCTGTACTTTGTACAACATGACACGATTAGTATAAAAAAATATGTTCTTTTAATGTAAAAATTGCTGTCAAAAGCTTGCATTTTGCAACAAAATCTCTGCAGCTGTAGTGTTTTGGTTGTCCAACTGGCTGCTGCAACGTCATTAGGCAATAGGCGAGTTCAAGGCACCCGTGATTGGCCGATAATTCGAGGGGCGGGTGGGGTCTTGCGAAACTTGCCCAGAGATGGCAGCACAGCTGTCTCAATGCCGTTCACGAGAAACGAAAAAATTACTGAGAAAAAATGTACTTGTAATAAAATAATTGATCTGCCATATTATTTTACCGACTCGTGCAACCAGAATGTTCGATCATAGTCAGTGCCAGGTTTGGTTAAACTCATTCGAAATATTAGCTCAATAGGTTCACTTTTTGTATGCATGTGAACTTCCTTCGTCTGGCCTTTCAAACCTATACTTATGATTATATATCGGATCTGAAACATTAAACTGAATTTGTAGTAAGTTGTTATCACTCTAGAATTTAAATTAAATTTACACAAACTCAAACTAAAAAGTGAATTGAACAAAAAATGTGGCAAAAATATTTTTAATAAAATAAATAGTTCATTGTAATAGAACCATTTGTGTAACTTTGTGATTAGGGTAAATTTGAACCACCAACTTAATTTCTTTTCGACTTGAAGATTCTAGATTTTATGCACAATAATGTGCTCTCTTTATAATTATCCACAATGAGAAATTAACAACAGAATAGAGCTATATGAATTCATATCAAATGAAAATGGTACAAAGTTATCCTGAATGACTGTAACTATAGTCCAATTTTAACACTGTGGTGCTACTTTTAACTTTTTGGCAAGAACAATATTTTGTAACATTGCTGAAAACGATAAAAATAGGACAATTTTATTATTGTTAACAAGTAAAGTGAAATTAAAATCACTTAAGATTTCTTTGGTTTTTAACAAGAAAGGACGTAATCAAAGCGTTATTTAATTTTTTCTACAGCTTTTTTAAGATTTTCAACTTCTTTAAATTTTTGCTGCTCAGATTCATGCAAATTTTTAACACTCTCCAACATACCCTGCACAACACTGACTTCCTGCAAATTTCCCATTTGTATTGCCTTCTTTAATTGTTCATTGGCTTCTTTAAACAGGCGATCAGATGCTTCTGGAAGTTTTCGCTTGATCCTTCTTCGTCTGCAATATCTTACTTTCTATTTCTGATATTTTCCCCCTAGACTCTTCTGCTTATTTCACCTTTTCTCCTGATACTTTAATCAAGTTTTTCTCTCCCTCTTTCCTTTTAATTTCTTCTTCTTTGTCTTTTTTTTCTTCTTCGAAGTGCTGTATTAAATGCTTCCCATGCTAATCAGTTTTTATGTCATTGGAACCAGTTTTGGTTCGTTTCCGAATGCTTTCAAAGTATCTTTGATAATCAGAATTGCCTTTGTTCGCTCACAAGTGGATCTTATCGTCTGTCAAAGCCCATCTTGACACAGAAAAACTTCTTTCGATTTTTGCATTCCCGTGTAACAGAGCCACTGCACTCTTGATAAATTTTGCCAATTCTTGATACTTACCTTCACTTGCAACATGTTTTCTTCAAAATTCCAACCCAAAATTAGATTACTACATTTCCAACACCTTTTCAATGAGGTATTTACATGCAGCAACAGAATGCCCCTTAACATTATTCATAAACACCGAAAACTCTTTCTGGCAGATATGACAATGCAATTTTAACTTCCTGTGGTACATCTTTCTTGGGTAACATGTTTTTTGTATCAAATAACACATTCACATCATAATTAGGCCTACCTTCAGTAACAGACTTGCAAATACATCTAGTTAGTTTTCCCAACAGCTCTTCAAGCTGAAGATATAGAATATGGATTAAAGGTTCATCTCACTGGAATTTTTCTGTCAAACTTAGTTCAGCGGAAGAAGTAGTGAAGTACAATTGCGCTTTCATAGATGAACAACGTAAGAGATTTACTTATTTTTCTGTAGGAACTAGACTGTGTCATAGACTGATTTTTCACAGATGGAATGAATTTAAGGAAGCAATGATGTACTCCTTTCCACTGCTCAAGTAGTCTCTCAGCAGCAGAAGAAAATATAAGCCACCTGGAGAATGATTGATGAACTTTTTTTAAGCAACTTTAAATCATCTTGAACCTTCTCATATTCCTCCACTCTGGTTGGCCACCCATGGAAATAATGATACTCAGCAACAACCAACTCGGATGCATCTTCACCAAAGACCTGCAATGCTTTCAGATACGAATTGTGTACAGTATGAAGTGGGCAGGTGCCAATATCTACTAAGCCATGTGCTCACATTTCAATCAAATTTTCATTGAAAAGCCTGTGAACTTTCTTGTTCACATTGGGTCCATCTAAGCCAATCATCAGAAGTTTCTGAACAGGTAAGTTAGCATTACTGATAGCAGAGTCAATGTTTTCATGAAGTGTCTGTACATCAGCTTTACCAATTAAAAATGTCTGGAAACCACCTCACCTCTACCCACTGACCAATATTTCACCGACACCTAGAGCTCTTTTTTTATCTTCAACATTGGTTGTTTCATTGAAACAAAGAGAATAGTAGGAGATTCCCAAATCTTCTGATATTATTTGTTGAAAACAGTGGCGGTGCGTAAGGCCGTGCTCTCGTGCTGTAGCACTGAGTAAACTTTAACAACGTTATTGTGTACTTATTTTTTTTTAATGTCAGGTAATGTGCCACAATTTACACTTTAAACCTTTCTTAATAAGAGATCGACTGCTTTACGCTAAGTTTTATAGGCGGACGGAGTTTTCTCAAGTAATTGCATTCGTGTATGCCGCCCTTTTCTATGGTGTAAACCTGGTTCGGTGCTCCCACGGACTAGCGCACGGCTGTCACTCCCCTTTCCCAGCCAGAGGCGTAGAGAGATGCGGGAACCTCGCCTTTATCAACACCTGCTCCGTGCAACGAGCAGAGCAGCCCTGCTAGAT
This sequence comes from Medauroidea extradentata, assembly GCA_003012365.1. Taxonomy (NCBI): domain Eukaryota; kingdom Metazoa; phylum Arthropoda; class Insecta; order Phasmatodea; family Phasmatidae; genus Medauroidea; species Medauroidea extradentata. Next base: position 7,092 of record PNEQ01104732.1, read on the forward strand.
ACTGCGCAAGCGCGCGACAGTTATGTCAGCGCGTTGTCAATGATGGCCGCTCGCGTCGCGCACGTGTTTGTACATTGCAGACTTGTAAACAAAGTAATTGTTGGTGTCACATCAACGTGTAGCTGACTTAGAATAACTTTTATGAACAGTACGTTACTATGTATTATTATTGTAAGTTGCAGGTGTGAGTGACGTGATACTATGCATAAATAATGAACTGCGTAGAATTTACGTTGTTAGTCTTTGACGCAATGGATACATTACCGACGCTTTATGATGGGATAATTTGGTAAGTCGAATTTTACAATATTGATTCATTTTGTGCAAATTCTGTGTTGCTTGAGCGTAACTGGAAACGTATTTTAAGGTTTGTGTCCGTGGTTTATTAGTGGCAGGATTGTTTTCCGAATGTGACGTGGTACGAACTGTACACATTTATTTAGGTGTTTAGTAATTGACATCATAAATATCGTAGGTCAAATGCCTAGCTGATAATAAAACGCCCCACGCAGTGGATGTGTTGATTTTAGAGTGGACAAGCACATGAAACGTCTAGTTTTTATAATTGAAAGAATTATTATCTTATAGTTTTTGGAATATTTATTTAATCGTATCAAAATGATTTGCCGATGCGGGCTGAAGATATGCGTAGGCCTACTTCGCATGTATTATAAAATTGTGTCTGCATTTAGACAAGCTGAACTCTTACGTAATCTTAAGACGTCTCACATGCGAAATTGTTGACATTTTATCTACGAATCGGGTACACAACAATCGTAAGGAGAAACAGAATTGTTAATATACAGCGGAAATATACAAACTGGCTGAAAATATAAATTAAACAGGGCCTTGGTTTGAAGTATCACAAACCTTCTGGAGGCATTTTTTTCCTTTTTTAAGTTAAACCAGTTTTGTATTGCTGGGTAAGTTGCATATGTACGTGAAGGCACAGACTATGTCATGCAACAGCTGTACAACAATGTGTGTATTATGACTGGTGAACACGTTTGACATTTTATAATATCTGCTGATCAGACTTAATCTGAAAATATTGTTAAATATTATTTTTTCAAAGAAGACGAGAATAATTATAAATTGCAATTAATACAAAACTAAACTATACTTAATTATTTAAGTTGAAAGTTTACAACACACTTTATTGGCTACATTGCTGGGACGCATAAATATATTACTATTTTCAGTAAAACACAGTGCAATTTCTCAACTCATGTAGAGCAAAAGTTCTATACCTTTGAGTTAAAATTATGATTATTAGTAGAGAAAGAAAGTATAGCGATTTAGAGGGGGAGGGGTGAAGGACATTATATTCAGAGCACTGAGCTCAAAACATTGACCGGCCGCCACTGGTTGAAAATATGGTCCCAGTGCATCAATTTAAAATATCTAATTTTTTTCAGGCTTGAAGAAAAATGAGTAGGAAACACAGCATCAAACTTAATAACAGTTACGAAAGAACAGCTGTTTGACTCGTGCTCTTCACTTAGTTGTTTTGCTGGAACAACCAGAGTGTACTGCAACATCATCTGTTTAGCCCAAAAAATGTCATATCTATTTGGTTTACTTGTTTATAGTTCTTTTCTTCCCGTGAACATATTATTTTATTGCCAGGACACAGGGGAAACATACTTAAGTTTAAAAAAGTGAGAAAAGAGACTTATTTAGAAAAAAAATACCCGCTCCTAGGCCTGCATAAAGAGACTGCTGCTAAGAATTGCAATGTGTTTTATTCGCGTGAAAATGGGCCACAAGATTTTTTATTTCAATAAGACCTTGAATGATAAGTATTTATTAAGTATACATTTGCAATATAAAAAAAAAAGAGAGTTGAAATAGCTGTGCGCAAGTTGTATTCGTTTATCTTCGTTTCATTTTACACATTATTTAATATACTGTATTGCCAACTATACTGAGTGCTGGGTTTAAAAGTTGAATATTATTTACGAATTCTCTAACTTTCATGGCAAAAATCTCTAGATTTTCTTAAATGCTACAGCTAAGCTGCATGCTGTTTTTTTTTTTTTTTTTTTGCTGCAAAAATAAGTTTTTTTATTTGAACATCCAGCCACTGCTACAAATACTTACTTTATACTCAAAAATTGGTGCTACTATAGTGCATTATGATGCAAACTGTATAGTTTGTACAGCAAAAATTTTTATTTTTGAGGAGTTGGTCTGCATGGAGAGGGAAAAATAAGCGTCTCAAGAGTCGGCATTGGTGTTGTCGCTCTGGCATACCTTACTTATTCTATGGAACTAACTATTACATACATAAACTGTATTTTTTGTCATTAATAGCTGACTTAACTAGGTCTTTTCTTCCTTGTAGCTTAAGGGTGTTCACGTGGCAAAAATGCATAATTCTATATTTGTACGGCGTAGTGATACTTTTACAGACATTACTTTTGACTACATTTTCCACTTGTGAAACTTTATTAGTTCTCATAGTCTTCCCACAGCAGCAGGTCAACATCAAAATTTACAATTTACAGGAACATGCTAATAACAAAAACTAATTGATTTACACAAATGAAATAATTTACACTGAACTTAGTATGGGTTATGTGCTAAAATATTTGAAATCACACAATGCAATTCCCTTGTATGTTTTAAAAATTCTAAAAACTATAATTTTCTTCACATATGGCCATAAATACAAAGGGACTTGGTTGTGTAGTGACATGCTGCTATGGGAAGACTATGAGAGCTAAAAAAGTTTAACAATACTTCTTACTCCTGAAACAAACAGAAATGCACTTTTCAACTTACTGTAAATTCTAAAGTGTGTAATTATATACTATGTATAATTTGAAATAGTTACGTTTAGTAATATTGATTGGCACAAAATCCAATGACACACTATTTTCATTAACTTTATATTATTGAATTGTAAAGGGTTTGACCTGCTGTCAACTGACCTGCTGCCCTGGCTTCTTAGTGCCCTAGGCAGTCACCTAGTTCGTCTATATGTTCCTGCAGGCCTCTTGCCTTTGAAAACAGACGTTATGATTGCTAAATGTTATGTTGCATCTATATCTTCATTTATGTATTAAAAAAAAAGCAGGGAATTGACTATAATTATGCAGTAGCCTAACACAGATCTATGAAGTATTTTTCAGGTTCATTATTGTTTCAAATTTGACCACTGTCTTAAGACGACGACTAATACTACCACGCCACCGTTTCGACCGAGATGCTAACAGCTAGATTGCAAATTGAAATGCAGGCTTGTCTTCTCCAGTTCTGTAGGATGCATGTCTCCAAAGCAGTTATTTCCATTCATAATAAACAACAGCTACACATTTATTAGTTTTTCGAAGTTTAAACGGTTAGTGAAAATACTTTCAATAACATTTCTTTCACCATTATTCTTAAAAAAACATAAGTTACATAAGTAATAATTTACTGAAAATTATTTTTTTTACATAATGATGGTGACAAAAGTACTTATATGAAGGTATAAATAAAAGCTATGGAAACACTAAGTTTGCTTTTAATGTACTAACAATCCTCTTTTTTAGGTCTGAAATTTACATGGTCACACCAAAATCCACCTATCAGTTGCATCACACTTAAGAAAAATGCTGCGACATTCTGCAGTTGGTGGGGGGCCAGCAACACCACCAGTACGATTTCAAGACCCGTGCATAGTGTCTATAATCCATCATCACTATGTATTTTACTCATCCTGTTTGCCAGATATTAAAGAGGAAAGGCATCTCAGTCAAATTATATAACTTGGTAGGCCTCAAGCTTGTATTACTTGAGACAAGCCACACTGAAGACTTCTAAAAACTGATACACTGTTTGGGGCGCTGCGTACCTAAGTGCCCTGGCAAGGACAGGAATTTACATGTTAAATTGAATTCAATGTGGCTCAGTACCCCCCCCCCCCCCCCCAATTTTTTTTCATCCCTGTGAAATTGCTATAGAATTTTTCAGATTGTTTTTCACTACCTTGAAATCTGTGCTAATATAAGTAACAAAGTCCTCAGTTCTCATCCACCCAACTTACGTAGTTCTGGAAGAATGTCATTTTAAATTGATGTACAAACTATTCAATTTACGTAATCCCAGATTCAGATAAACATTGTCTGTCGCTCATGGTAGTATTTATAATAGGATTTTTAACTTTATTTCACCATACTGGCCGGTTTCACAGTGTGCGCTTAAAAGTCTTGATTATCTAATCACATGATTAGTTTAGCCATAATGATAAGTTGCAATTAAAATTTAACTTTTTCTCAATGTACTTTAATTATACGATTAGTAAAGCATTGGTAAATGTAGCAACAATGCTGTGATGTCTCTGCTAATGGCTGCAGTGAAGTGTTTAGTTTGTTGTGCTGGTTAGTGGTGAAGTTTGTATCATTGACAAAAATTATGTTTCTTCAGAAACTGAATTATTGACTTTTCCATCAGAGAAGAACGTGCATATATAAGCGTAAAATACAATGTTATATTTATGTACCCCAAATCTTTACTATTATTGCACACATTATTTTGTAACCAGGAATGTTTTTTTTTAATTATACCTTCAAAGGACCTATATGAAACTAATGATGTAGAGATCATGTCCATGGTTTCCCACGAATCTGCTTTTTTTTTGCAGTGAACTTAGTCAGCAAATTAATCTCTCTTAGCTTCCAACTAAATTTTGTAGTGTTATCATTACCACATAAATAATACACTGGAAGAAGAAAGCTGCATAAAACACCTTTCCAGTGCATTAGTACGGCTGAAACCACTGTATAGGAAAAAATAAGAGCAGAAACTCGACTTTGCTAGCAGTTTTGTGTTACAATGGAAGGGATTGGAGAGGTGCACGGACTGTTTTGGAGCACTTTAAATGGTTTCATAAACCTGAAATGAATATTAAAAATCTTTTGGAACATTATCCTGTTGAGGTGAGGATACATTCCAGTTCAGAAGTGTATCTATACGTGACAGTGAGACATTTGTGTCGGTATACTTTTGTGGTTCAGCAGTTTTGAAGCCATCTTAACATGACAACAAATTGTAGTGAACTGAATATAAAAGTTGTTTGCCATGTGAATCAAAAAATAGAACCAGGACAACTGTCATCAAAAATCATCTTGAACATTCTGATCTGCAATATTCCCAAACATTACTGACTTTCGAGAACATTCTAAAACTTTCTAGAACACCAAGGCGTATTCCAGTACTTGACTTCCAGCTGACCCTCTTTAATTCCAAACAAGGCTTAAGCTTTATAGAATACGGAAATTCAAAACATTAAAGACCCATCAACCTGAAAGGAAGGAGTGTTTACTGCTAGATGCAGATGGTTTATAAGAGATTTCACAGCCTGGAATAAATTTTTACAGATGATCAAGCAAGCTACACTTAAGATTCCACTAGACCCCTAGCAAACAAATTCTTGGTTTTAAGTTGTAATTGTTTTAGAGTATAAATAAAAAATTGTTGCTTGCAGAACCAATTTTATATACAATGTAATTTAATATGTTTGCACAAAATTTGCATTTCTTGTTAAATTAAATTCATAAACACGGATGGAAAAAAATTAGTGTAACATTTTTTTTACTATTTTGGTTTGTGAATTGAATTAACAGTGAAACTCCCTCAAGAAATTTCCTGGTTAATAAGACAATTTTGCACCTTGCTGTACGAACATGTATAATTTAACTCTTTTAAGAAGTTTTCCTGCTTAATGAGCATTATTTCTTCCTGTCCCATCACAAACGTCTAAACAGGGTTTTACTGTAATGTATAAAATCAATTTTTGTAAAAAGTGTTACAGAACATGTACATAAAAATGGTTCCACAAGGATACATTTTTTATTTATATTCTAAAACCAATATTACCACCTAAAAACCAAGAATTTGTACATCAGGGGTATATTCTTCAGAAATTCAGGCACAACAATCCCCCCCCCCCTTTAATGTGTATTAAGGTAACAAAATGACCACTGTGATTTGTAACAAAAGCTACAACTAAAATGACTGCATCTTATTGTTTAGCTATTCTGTTCAGAGTGTTTGCATTATTAATGTTATGTTAAAGGTTTATTGATCATATCTTGTAACATACAGTTTGGGTGTTGTTTCTCCGCACAAAATCAATAAATGTAATAAAAAACAGTGTAATTTTTCAGTGTGCGCGGCCATAATTTCATAACCAACCATCTCAGTCCCATGTGGTTTATTTGGTATGGTAGCCCTTCATCAGAACAAATAACTTTCAGTTTAGAACTACGGGGCCTGGTTTTTGCAACATGGGTGACAAAAGAGTCAACTGGAAATCAAGTACTGGAATATTCCTCTAGGTTTTAGAATGTTCTCGAAAGATCAGCACGTCAACTTCTATACCTAGCTTCCCCTAATAGGATATAGGGCATATGGAAAAGGGGAAGATTCACAATTCCACTAACATCCATTTTACATGAGTTACACTGGCAGGGCAACGTCTGCCAGGTTCTGCTACATTAACACACAAAAATGATTCAACATTCTTACTTTGTGGCAACTCTTTAAAAATGATTTTAATTAAATCATTTAAAAAAATACAAAATGTGTATTCATGTACCTAACACATTTCTATTCCTACAATAGCGACTACTTAATTGCAGTTTAGTTCAACATATTTTTTAGTAAAAAAAAAAATATTACTTGGTTTTAAGTCAGAGCTTATCATTCAAGCTTGCAGGTTTGAAATGTTCAGTAAGTATGGAGAAATGTTTATTGTTTATCAACATTCTAATTTTTACAAAGTGTTCAGTTGAATGTTCAGTGTAAAGGAATGTGGATTTCATAGTTCCAGACAAATTAAAGTTTATAAAGCTGAATACTTCACAACTATGGATAATATCCATTATTACAGTTACATAAAAATATACTAAGTATGATAAATATTTTCAAAAATTTAAATCATAATCTATTAACAATAGGAACCTATTTTATCACTATTCTGTTTACTGACTTTTTTTCAAAATTGAATGTTAAAACTAGTTTATATTTTATGGTTTGTGTAGAAGTCTGAGAAACAAAATTCATCACACTTACCAACAGTTTCTGCTGCAGTGATTACTAACTTACCTATTCATAACATATATGTACCTTTAAATTAAGAAAACGTTTCTAACTGAAAATTAAATGACAATATTTTGGCAACATATAATATTTTTACTTTTAAAAACACTGCTGGACTAGATCAAAAATATATATGAATTATTCAAACTACTTTTAAAAAATTCTTAAAATATGGTATTTTTAATATCAGTACCCAGTATTATATTATTTACAACCTATACATATATTTGCACATTTCATAACATAAACTGCAAATCACGTTAGGAATTTTGAGCAGAAAGAAAACAGTCGTAATGTTACTGACAATACTACCACCTTACATTTTCTACAGAGATTCAGTACCATTTATTCTTAGAACATAAACCTGAATAAATGATACTGCAAAGTACATGATAACTACCATAGTGAGCAACCAATCCGTATCTTTGTGTCAACATTGCATGTCATTACAGCTAGACAAACTGTTCACATAATCGTGGGTTACTAAAACCACTTCCAGCTCACAATTACACTGCAAAACTTATTACTGTAATTCTCAACTTTCCTTTCTCTTACATCTTATACACAAGCTGCAATAAAAATCAGTCCCTTCTGGTGAAATAACTTGTAAATGTAAGATCTACATTTGTAGTTCCCAAGCTGCAAACTATGATTTCCCATCTTTCTGCTACGCCAACATGGTTGGCTGTCATTTGTAAGCACTGTACAGTCGCCAAGCACAAAATATAGCGGCAAGGATAGTTACGCTGGCTTGGAACAACTTTCTCCTTGAATTATCGCAACGGACGAGGACAACCGGTGATGCAGACGTAAGGGCACTAACTTCAGGGATATTGGCAAATTTGGTCATGTCACTTTCAACTTGATACTGCACACAGGGGTCAAACTGCCACGAGACAGTGTGAAGTCCTGCACAGAGTAACGACAGCGCTCCCAGTGGTGTGCACATGTACGGACGCTCGCTCCAGATTAAACCTGAAACAAAATTATTTGACAGATGCGAAGCACTGCTTATGAAAGAAATACATTCAATAACTGCTGCACGAACTTAGCAAAACAATTTACATGAAAAGAACTTTATAGTAGCCTGGGAGCATATGTGGGGTTCAGTCATGGTTCTGTCTACTTTTGATATAATTTTATGGCATCTGTTCCAGTACAACGTTATCCATGTAACAACAGTGCTCATTAGGTAACACCAAACCCCTTGTATTAATAACATTTTCACCACAATCTTCATTACCGCACAGAACTGTGATTTGTTAGCATCAACAAGAGACAGTGTATGGCTTTGTACATTTTTCAAGAGACGAGGTATGGAAATATTTATTTTAAATATTTCATTCAAAGTTAGTGAGAGGAAAACATATTTAATGTAACTAAACAAACCATAAAGACACGCATATGTTTCCCGTATACAACAAAACATAAACCAATAAACAAAACAATGCAGTTTTTCGGTAAATTTGGCACAAGTTTATTTTCCACCCACCTAGAAAAGTTTTCATTGTCTTTGTGATAATCACCTAACTACTAAGTGAATTTGAAAATATGTACCGGTAACCCATTTGGAACAAAGCCTTATTCACCATCTGCATGCTCAGCAATTAATAGTGGGCCTTTTCGTATGGATTCTGTGACACCAATTTCCGTATCTGATTGGCCTGCATGAAGTTACACTATGTGAAGAACTGCCGTAAGTATCGTCGACAAACTATTACCCTGCTTCCTATACATGTATCTGCTACAGATATCGGCTCCTCCAAACTGTGGTGTTTCAATCAATATCTTCCTTTTGATTGGCGGCGAACTACAGCGAAACTGAGGTTCTTAAACTATTTCCTTACATATTCTCTGCTGCAGTTCAAAACGTACTGTCATCTTGCAAAGCCATGTTTAACTTCCTCAAAAGTTGGGACGGTGTTTCACACAGTGTACGATTCATGTATTTTATTCGCACAGCATCATGTGTAAAATAGTCTACTTTAATTAATTTCCCGTTTTTTGTTTTCTTCACGGTATGTTTGAATGTTGCTTCAGAAAATCTTGTTGCACGACTTGGTTCAACAATGTCATAGGCCTACATTATATTAGTTTGTCACTTTTTTTTGTTGCCAGCTATTACATTGCTAAATTATTGCATAACCACGTTCTTGCCCCCATAATAGAGTGCCCACCAACTTGATACACAACATAATTTCTGAAGTAGAAGCCATTAGAAGAACTGTAAGGCATACTTGTGAAACACTGACTCGCAGACACCTGTGCGAAGTGATGCTCACAGCCAGCAAGCAGACACTCCATTTCCTCGCAACTTTTGTCACGTAACTGATCACTGACACCTGGAGTTTGCGCAGGATCTTTTGCCGTCTATCCCTTTAGAGCACCTCACGTAAAGCTTTCTCCAAGTCAATGAAACAGCCATCCAAGTGCTTCCTCTCATCAGCTGCCCATAACACAACCTCTAACAGCCCAGCCAGCTGTTTCTCGCATGAATAACCCTTCCTAAATCCATGTTGATAATCCTACATCCAATTCCTCTCCTTCATAACCTGCACTACGCACTGGCCACCAGTCTCTCCATTATTTTCCCAGTATTCAATGTAAGACTCTCTGATTTGTGGCTACCATGTATCCTCTTGTACTCCCCCTGCTTCAATACTTGGCCCACCACTGCCTCCTTCCAATATGGTATTGTGATAACTTACATTCCTCTAATGACCTGTGAAATAATACCTCTAGAAATCTGACACACTCTCTCTCTCACACCAAACTTAAAAAAGTGCAATTCTATGCCATCTGGCATATCTATTTTACTAATCAAATTCAGAAATACTTATATATTTCATCTGAAGCAAATTAGTGAGTCATCATTTTTAATATTTGTGAAGTGTTTCTTAGTAATAACATAGTGTTCAGTTAATTCAACTCCAGGGTATTGGATTTTAAGTTAAGACATGTTAAGTTTAGTTTGTGTAAATTAAATAAAAATACGTGCAACAACCATTATTTGAATAATGCTTCTGGAAACAATTAGAATAGAATATAGGTCATTCGAAATTAAGTGAGCACTTAAGATTTAACCTTTGAAAAAAATCACTAGAAGTTGCTGCATATAATTCAACATTGACAACAGTTACACTACTGCTTATACAGTTGGCAGTGAATTATCGCACGTAGTTCCGTGTATTTTATATTTAAATACAACATTACTGAAAGAACATCAAATGGAATCGACCTCTTCGTATTTAATATACTATAAAATATTTATTTATAACAATATTTACATACTTACTGCCTGTATAAGTTTACTTAAACGGCACCAGTAGAAAGTGATTTAATCCAGGCCGTTCAAATTCAACAGTCGTTAGCGAAAGGCGTCTAGCGCAACGCGCACTGACATAGTTAATTATTTCACAGACAGGTGGCATCAGAGTTAGGTTTTCGCCACTTAACTTGGTAACGTTCAATGACGGTACAAGAGGAGAGCATTGTTGTGTTTGTCCGTTGTGCAATAAATATGGGTTTCTGATAAAACACATTCAAAAGTATTAGAAGTGACGGTTTCCTCATTGGTAATATGCAAGTTGTTATGTGTTACGATCGCCAACATGAGTACGTATCTTGATTTAGAAACAGCAATTTTTTTTTGTTTCATACACTAAGAAAATACGTTGCTTTTGTTGAGTGCGTCGTTGTTCATGGCAGTATAACTGAACAGGTTTGAATTCTTAAATTGCATGTGTCATTATGGCTTTTTTTTTTTTGCGACTTTGAGTTATAAATTCAATTTTCATGTGTACATATTTACGAGATACGTAACGGCAATAGTGCGGGTCGTATAAATTTAGAATCGATGCACAGAAACCAGTATTAAAAGACGTTAACTCGCAGGTATTTATAACTATGATTACTATTGGTTATACATTTTATTCAATACCCGTGTATTTAATGAGTAGATATTGTTGATAACATTTTCAGCCCAGTGTAATGTAGATGTAAACCTTGTACAAGCCTATGTAAATTAAAGCACGTGGCAATGTTTACGTTTACATACCGCGGAAAGATATAAACTGACAGAAAATAGAAATTAATCAGGACTTTTTTGAGTGCTCACTTTATCCCGAATCACCTATAGAAACTAGTGGTGTAAAGTTTATGTATACTGTATAAGGTCAAATTACACTGTGTGCTGCTTTTCCTTAATGAAATATTATGTAGATACTGCCAAAACAAATGTAGTTTTGTGTAGGGTTATAAAACTTCGGAATAAAAAAACTGTGAAAAATTGTTTTTTTTTTCTTTGATGTGAAAATGGGAAAAATTTGATTTTTTTCATCAAAATTACAGAAAATTAAAAAAAAAATATTGCAATAAAAATTATTATACAGTTTCTGAATTAAAAATCTGGATGGTACATATATGTGTTTACATTCAGGCCTATCTGGCAATACACGTAGTACCCTACTACAAAAATGAAATAACCAGTAAATGTAACATAAAACTTGGTACAGAAAAATAAACAATATGCACATGATGTAACCATAATTAGGTACCAAACTCATTCATACCCAACTTACAATCTCTAACAGGAAAGCAGTTTCAAATACAAAAAAATTTTTTGTAGTTCAAATTCACAAGTAACACACTAAGATAACTATTATTATCTTGCGACTTGCATCAACAGGCTAAATGGTAACTTTGCTGTTTTAAATTTTTTAACTTTATGATTAGCCGTTTTCTTCTTCGGAAATTTCCAATTCTATATCTTTCCACATTCCTACACCTTGCTAATAAGTAAACGTTCAGAATGAATCATACAGGACAATTCTCCACTTTTCTCCGTATTTTATTGACCTTATTTAGCCACCACAGGTTTAGTATAATTTCACAATGATGACAAAGATTTTTTTTCCAATTTTTTCAGACATTTTGGAAAAAAACTGATTTTTTTCCTGGTTATTTTTCCTTTCACCAATTTTTCCAGAAATTTTAGAACACTAGTTTTGTGCTGTACCATTTAAATCAATGATGCTGATGTAAGTATACAATGTTACACTTTTAAGTAAGGCTGCGGTTACACTGTGGCCTGAAGTAGATAACCGAAAGAGGCCATTTTAAACACGTTCAGTGTATAGCTGCCGAAGTGAACACATTTGCGTGGTGACACGGTACTCGATTGTCGCAGTCAAAATTGATTGTGTTTTGTTACGACAGTATATTGTTTTGAGGTTATGTTTGGTTGGTTTAACCTACGTACAAAAGGTAAACGGAGGAAAGTAGCTGGAGACACGTCAAATTTACGTTATATTTTTTTAACTCACTTGTTTACATATTAAAAGTTGTGTCAGTCGCGATAAACATAACCTTTTGAAAGCTCTACTTACCCCGCCCCAAAGTTTGTAACCAACTCATATGTTAGTACAATGTGGTGACAAAAATTCTTCATGACACAAAACATTTAAACCAATATAACACTTTATGGAATGTGGGAAGGATTTTCGAAAAGTTACTTTTACCGCGAACGACCACATGCCTGCTTCATGCATACAAGAGTACTGGAAATGGCATACATTCTTTTTCCGTTGCAAATATATTGAAGGGCTCATATTTTAACATAAAACAATTTTTACTTATACGTAGCCAACAAAACATTTTAATAAGTTCGTTTCAGCTGCTGCAACATAACATGGGGTTGTCAGCCATCTTGTGCGCAATGCTTGTTGACGTTTAACGAGCCAATCACAGCAAGGCAAAGAGATTGTTGTTTAGGTGAAGAACCTTTACAACCTGTTCAGTTTGAACAGGAAGCAGCAACGATATGAACTACTTCAGACACTGTACGACCACATGTATGGCTGAGCAAGTTTAATTTAAACCAGTTCCGAGGCCCATGTAACCGCGGCCTAAATCACATAGAAATAATATTCCCATTTTCTTGTAGAATAAAAATGTTTTACTGCCTGCTACTTTGCACTGTAGCAAAAAAGCATTATAAATAAATCTGAATAGGATTAATATAAACTGGTATCACAATTTGAAAAATAGCAGGTGCATTTAATTTTACAATTTAACACTAGTAAACTGGTATCAAACAGTAAAAATAAACCTGTCTGTTCATTTTTACATTGTGATACCAAAAATGGTTAAGATATAGTAGGCTAAACAAGTTTTCAGCAGATAAGGTTTTATCTCATTATTCTTTACTTGTACTATTGTATCGAATAGTAAAATAAAATCTCTCTTTTTGACTTTTAGATACCACATTTAAATATAAACTTCTTTCAGCCTTTCTCCCTCCCCCCCTAAGAAAATCAACATCATTCCCCTAGATTTGTTATTAGTGACATTGAGGGGACGAGACGAAATGTGAAAAAATCACCCTCTGGCCCCGACTAATTACTCTTTAACCCTTGTATAATGTCTGTAACACACTTCCAAATAGTTTGCTTTCTAATAGGCACCTGGTCTCTTTTAATTCTCCACTTCAATATGCTTGCTCCTTAAAACACTAACAATTACGGGGCTCGCAGCAATTCCACCTTTGCCTTATCAGTTGCTGTTGACTGTCATCTATACCTTTCAGCAGTAGCATTCATCTCTATCTTCCCATCGCTTTCTTTATATACCCAAACAATTTCCCGTATTTCTTCCCTTTATCCTCCTCCATCATATTCCCCAGATAATCATCCTTTCTCTGTCTAATCTTTCTTCCTAGTTAATGTCCCATCTGCCACAGCATTATAACGATACTAATAATTTTATCTGACTTTATAGGTTCGGCTTAATTTAGCAAGTTTGGTAGAGAAGGTGTGGTGAGAGGGTTTTTTACAGCCCTTTAAGGGGAGGGAAGGGACGCCACACTGGCACGGAATCAACATGTAGAGTCATCTATTGTGTCCCTTTACAAACATAAGAAAAAATCTGTTTAAGAAGTTCAACCATTTACTGCTATAAAGCACTGCCAAACACAGCCATGCGTGGCAAAACGTAGCAATTCGCGCTTCCGCGCAAAATGTCGTCTTTTTTGTGTATGTAACTGTCAGCCTCCATGATACTCTGTGAGTACATGTTTCTATCTAATTTTAAGATGTAATTTGTAATGATTAGTAGGTAAGTGATAATTTTTTTACGAATTGCCTGTTACAAATAATCTAACAAATTCATATCCGTGGAGTACGTGACCTTTTTTTTTTTTTTAATTAATATGAAAATGTGACTAGCTACATATTTTGAAGCGTAGTCTTGTACAAATTACAATAATGTAAATTTAAAAATTTGAAATATAATTCTCTAGTACTCAAAATTATAAAGTAATACATCTCCTGAACTTCGTGACACAGCTGTGATCTAGCTCTGTACTACACTCTATGGTTGGGATGCTCTCTAGTAAATAAAAATAGTTAGTAGCAGTTTGTTTATTTTGATTCAAAACTGTAATTACATATTAATTAAAGTTTGAATATGTAAATGTTTTTGTTCAATATTTATGTACTCATATTGCTCTAATTTATTGTAATTCGTTATTTATTACTTTGTTATGATTTCCAGTATAATATTTGGTATTTGAAATGTAATTTTTCCGTTTAAAATTTTGAGTCTCGGTAGTCGTGTACCTAACGTGTTTGGAACATACTGGTAACACCTGGCAATGTGTTTGCTTGCACAACTTGGGGGGGGGGGGGGGGAGGTGGAATGGAATGTCACTGTAGAAAAAATGAATTGCATCCCAAAATTTTACGAGGAATTATATTGTGCCGCCTAGTATTTCCTTATTCCTCTGGAAAACAACTTTTCAGTTATAATAATTAATGTAATATAACTACCCCCATGACTAATATTATGCTTTAGATGAAATTTTAATTTTCAAATAAAACCCACATACTATTAAATTAAGTAATTAATTTTAAGACTAACAATAATTTTTTGAAACATTTTGAATGTTAATTATGAGGCTCTATAGACTAATTTAATTTCTGCTTTTCCTTCTATTCAATTCAGCATGATCTCATATAATCAAATTGTGTGTGTTTGTGTGTAACAACACATATCTTTTTACATTTCGCCAAGTCAATGGGAAACAAACGTTTCTGTATTAAACATTTACCACAGAAATAGTTGAGTTGTGCGATAGTGTACCAACTTATAAAAGGCTTGCTTCAAAAGTGTTAGACGTTTAGTTAAAATTTAAAGGAAGTGTAAAGAGTATGGTGATAATGTAAATTGGTCTGGGAAGTAAGACACTTTTCAGAAGTGTTATTAGATATTGTAGGTACTATTCAATAAAAACTTTGTCATTATTAAACCAACATGATAATGTGCACAAGTACTCACAGGATGGTACTCACAGATAGAAACACACACACATAGGACGAACACATTTCTCCGCGGACGCGCGGTCACAACGTTTCTCGCAGACTACATCTGCTTCATCAGGTGAGTGGCGGCACACTGAAGTCTATTGTCCAGCGGTGGTTGGTAATCAGTACACCTAGCGGCCAGAGGGCAAACTAAGGTGCGGCGGGAAGTTTGAAATGTGGGTTTTTTATCTGAGGTTAAGGCCAGGTGGCTGTCTGAATTTTGTGATGTATTGATGTGCCAGTTGCCAGCATCTGTAGCGGAGGATGATCCACATGAGAAGCCAGTTGCTGCACATGCAGCACTTCATAACTCCAACTTTGATTTCTGTTATACAACCAGAGTGGTGAGGGCCCTACCACAGTTGAAAAACAAAGCAGAATTAAGATGCTGGCAACTGGCACATCAATACATCACAAAATTCAGACAGCCACCTGGCCTTAACCTCAGATAACAAACCCACATTTCAAACTTCCCGCCGCACCTTAGTTTGCCCTCTGGTCGCTAGGTGTACTGATTACCAACCACTCACCTGATGAAGCAGATGTAGTCTGCCAGAAACGTTGTGACCGTGCATCAGCGGAGAAATGTGTTTGCCCTATGTGTGTGTGTTTCTATCTGCGAGTACTATCCTGTGAGTACTTGTGCACAATTCTTTTCTGTTTTAATTGTAATTAGTAGCCTAGCGGCCTTTCCCGCCATTGTCCCAACATGATAATGTGTAATTGAAGCAATGTTTGACAAAGCAAAGCCTATGAATGTACAAATGTATTGCCTTTAAAATAGAATTTGTCATTGAGAATTATTTTTTCCTATATACCGGTAACATATTTTCAATATGTTATGTTGTTTCAGTTCACAGACAGCCACCAAAAAATTAATAAATAAGAGATATTTATCTCCCATTTGAAATCGTAGCATATTAGGAACTATACGTGCGATATGCGTAAGAAAAAAATTTCAAATGACTATTTTAACATTTACGTGCCCGACGCTAAGGAATCATGTGTCGACCTCAACTTGCGCGGAGCAGTTTATCAGTGCTGGCCTGTCACCACGTGGTCCACGTGCAAGGTGACTACTAGGCACAGCGTCGGAGAGAAGGAGAAAGTGAGAGAAGAGATTTGGCAATATGGTGGTGGGAAATGTGACATGTCTGGGTACCCATTATGTTCGCCAAGGCAGGGAGGGCAGATATCAATAGTTCACTTCCAGCCAGTTCCAGCAAATTATCTACCTGGACTGTGATAGTGACCTCACTCCTGGTAGAGTGCAGCACTAATCAGCGACATTTTAATAGCCAACCATACAACCGGCGATAATTACGTATTACAATACGGCGAATCATCCTGTTCATCACACAATACATGGATACAGAATCTGTTAGTAGCTTTGTGTTCTAGAAACACTGCAGAATGTTACATTGATGTTTAATTTACCAAGACACATTTCTGACCTAATGGCACACTATGAAAAATATTCAATTTTAAAAATTTTTTAAAAGCACATATTATATGGCTACATAACTTAGGTAAATACAAAGTAAAGTGGACATGGCATAGCATACAACTCGACTGAACAAACAAATTAAATTTTATGGGAAAAAATACGGTACTTTCCCAGTTTAAAGCAATTGCTAAAGATGCTTAAAGACAAAATATTTTCTTTTCAATCTTTGTTTTTTACTTCTCAAAATTCTTTAAAAATACTTTTTTTTTTGGCATTAATTAGGCCTTACCAATAACGTTAACACATTTAAGAAAAAACAATATTAAAAAGTTTACCATCACCCCACCCCCCTAACATTAAGGTATTTAGAGTGATGTGGTTTAAAGATTTGAAGGGACAACACAACCACCATATCCCAAGCTGAATTCAAATCCAGGTCCTTTCACACCGTAGACCAACACGTAACCGACTATGTTATGGAAGCCGGCTTTGGTAGAGAATATAAAATTATTTTCAAAAATATTTCTTTAAATTTTGCAACATCAGCGTTGTCTATGAATACACAGCAAAAAGAAAGTTCAAAACAATAGTCACGCACCTGATGCTATGGCACCAATGCCACTGTAAATGGCAGTTTTGTGTAAACAATTCCCAACAGAGATCCATCTTGCTGTTTCGTCACCAAGTCGAGATGGCTCCACAACGATGATGTCAGATCCTTCCTCGAGACCACGTTCCAGCTCTAACTCAAAGGTCTCATGTGAATTTTCACCTTCATATACTTCTCGGATGATATAAACTTTTAAACTATCCTGAGGCTTATACACGTAGCCCCTGTAACAAACAAACAATATATGGTAACAAGTCACATCCACATACAAAAAAGGTAGGTACAGGCTTACAAAAACATTCAAGAATGGTAACGTTGTACGAAGTATATCTACTGTGTTGCTTGTAAGTATGTACAAAGTTATTTATCATGAATTATTCTGTTAAGTACTTCTCCCAAAACCCTTTTCAGTCACCCAATAATTACACGTTAACACATAATAGGCTATTAAAAGTTTCCCAAGATTGACTAATATAATAATAATAATAAATACTAGCGCTTGGGCTATCACCCAGTAGCGAGATCACACCTTCCTGCCCCTCTCGACCAATCTGTCCATACCCTTCCTTCCTGAACCTTTCAGCCACCAACATGGTCCCCAAATCATCCTAACATTCCACTCTGTCACAGACCTCACATGCAGACTGCCTGCTCCGCTATGTTCTCGACACCCTTTGAATCATTTCTGTTGTTTCATCTCCCCATATACCTTCCTTCGGTGACAACGCAACCTTTCCCAGCCCCTCTCTACATTCACAACTCTGTACATCCCGGCCAGTCTTTCACATCTCCGTCTGTCCTTCAATGTTATCCATCTCATTTCCTTCATCATTATAGATGTGTCAGTAATTATCTTCCTCCTCTCCATCCTAGTCCTGTTTTCTACACTTACCCTTCACCCATCTTGCAGCCCTTCTCTGCACTTTCTCCAGTTCCTGCACTTCAACTTCGGATCCCATTCTTCAGCCGTATAATCCAACATTGGCTATACCATTGTGTAGTACTGCTTTTCCTTTACCTCACAGCTCGCTGCCCTTAGTACCTTTCCCTGCATACCCAAGGCTTTTCTCCCATTCTTTTATACTCTCTAGGCTATATCCGTTTTGAACATTTAAGGTCACTCCGCAGCACAACTCTTAGGTACTTCTATTCTGTGGCTTCTATCTCTTGCCCACCCTATCTGTATATACGTCTACTCATCTCTCTCTTCCTCATAAACCTAACTAGCTTAGTCTTACGAACATTGATCCACCAACAGACTGTCAATGTCTGTTTGCAAGTTGACCCCACTGCCCACCACTGAGTATAAAACGAATCATCAGCAAACAATCTTATCTTGCCACTAGTTCCTACACACCTATAACGGAGAACAATAACAGGCCAAGAATACTTTTCTGTGGCACCCCTGATGTGTCATCACACTCCTCTGATTTTAACTGCCCCAATTTCACCCTCTGCCTCTTCAGACTAAGAAGTATAAGGCTTAAGAAAAAATTTTTAGCTGAAAGGAAATCAACAAATAATGTGAATTTTCTTAAAAATTAGTCAATGCACTCACACAGGGAATGTCTCCCAAATTTGTAAATATTCTAGATTTGTTATAAATCAATAAAAAAATTAAAGCAGCAAAAAAATCATTCAGTTTAAATCAATCGGTGTACATTTTCTGAAAAATGATAGAAAAATGTAAAGATGCAGTCATCGCTAGAAATGCTGCATACAAATTGCTGTAATAAAAAAGTTATGTCTGCTATGAGCATGACCAGGCCTTGAAGTGATAAATAAGTAAATCACTCTTAACCTTTTCTGGTACTGAGAACATCAGGCTACCTAGGATGAGTAACACACTCATATTTTCTGACGTACTGTAGTAAAAATGTGTTGCATAACCTTGCTGATTGTATCCAAGTATTACATAGCCTAACTATAAAATACTTGCCTAAAGTAATTATCAGCAAGTTAAACATACTAAGCGATCCACAAACTCACATGCATAAAGCAAGCCTATTAAGCAAAAAATTGTGACTTAACCATTCATACTCAAAATTTAGCAACAGCAAGTGTGTTCCATTCATTAAAAAAACGTGATTTATCATTTGTAGTACAACTAGTTACCTTCTACGTTATTTGCCAATAACTTCAGAAGCCGAATTTTTGTCTAACGTAATTCTTAAACATCATTCGGATTATTTACATGTCATAACCCTCAGAAAATGTATAACGAAATTTCAAAACATAGGATACATCATGCTATAAATGAAGAAATTATAACAATTATAATAAGTTAATTTGCTAGCAACAACATTAATTTCTAATATGAATCAAAATATGTTTTAAAAAAATCCAGACTATAAATTCTAACCTAAACAAGTGAACTACACAAGAGGCTGTTAAAAATTGTAAATAAAATCAGATCTCTTGCAACTAAAACATATACGCTTGCATAAACAAAAACTGATACATTTCAATTGTTTGATAAAATTACGAGACAAATTTATTTTATTAAATAAAACAAACAAGAAAAAGCTAGGCGGAACATAAGAATTGTTTATTACGCACTAACATAGACAAAACATATTTAATAAATAGCAGAAATAAAACATTAAAAACTTCATGTATCTTAATTATGTCTTTCTTTAAGGTAATTAAATTATTTAATTGTTTTATCATAAAGAAATATTTGGCTACTAACCTACGCTCTTCATCGACCATCTTTACCTCGAAAAAAAAAAAAGAAAAAATTATAAACATGTCAAATCCACAGTTTGACCACCTTCCGTTATTCGCTGATTTCACAGATATCACTGAGAGTTCACCAGTGTCAGTGATAAATTTAAGGGAACAGTGTCAGTAATCAACAAAATATTTTCACCGTCAGTAAATAGATAATATCGGAATATTAAATCAGTAAACATTACTGCAATGTACGTTTCCTAGCAACTACATCTATGTGATATCTGTGATTTCATTCTTGCGATAAACAATCATGTTTATTTTGTTCGTTGTGTAAATTGTATTTACTTCAAAAATAAAGTTGGTATATATTTAGCATATTGATACATCTAGCACGACTTAAGACTGATATTGTTTTCTTCGTTTTTTTCACGACGCAGCTTAAACATTGTGTGTATTTAAGGTTTGGGAAACTGTATCCATTATTTTTAAATGCATAAGCAAGGTACGATTGAACCTCTAAACATTAGTTAGTCTTTGCAAACTGCACAACGAATCCTTCTGTAACTATAAACAGACGTTAAATAAACGTATTTAAATTAATATATACCCATTTTGCCCCTTATATCTTAAAAAAGACTCCTTGTCCTACCATTAGATAACTTCAACTTTTGAATTTCCGCCAAAAATATTGGTTTACTGACAACACTGATGCTCTGAAGCGCCAGTAAAATCCGTAATCCCAGTAAACGGATGTAGCCTCGCACAGGGTATCGTCATCAAACGACCATCAGTGACTATCAGTGCCGTCAGCAATATCGGAATCATAGCTGATATTTCTGAAAACACTGGCCAGTGAAATCAATGAATAATGGAAAGTGGCCTTGGTAGATTAAAATGGTTATTAGCCAGGAATAATTAAATTACTTATAATACAAAGCAATAAAACGTATTCAATAGATTTTAGCTATTTAAATGCAGATTACGTCTTAAAGAGAAAAAATACATTGCAAAATGATACTGACAATGCTACTATAATGAAATACAAGGTATGTTTTACGCGTCTTGATCTGGCTACTCTTTGTGCTCTTTCAGCTCCCGAGGCACCGCTAGGCGTTTTACTCGCCGGGGACAATATGGCGGGGGTCCGTTTTACTCGCCAGCACGGTCTAATGACGATTCTTCAATCTCTATTATATTCCCTATAACTTCTGCTTGTTCGGCCTTCACAAAAAGATATTCACGCACGCACTAGAACGCTTTCCATCGCCCTTTAAGAGTACAACTCCCTCTGACCTGGGTCAACATTATTGTGACATATTCCACATCCAGGGAGACAATAGGGACGCTGGGTCAAGCGCGAGTAAAACAAGACTACATTTTCTCAGTAGTTCTATCACTAGGGGGCAGCACCATAACAGTAATGGCGGATGAAAAGTGTATCAGGGAGTTATTATGTATTTTACTACCCTAGCAAAACAATTAAAAGTCGTGAAATTAGGTAAAGTTTTGACGTGGCCGGGATCACGGGAATGTCTGTTTACGTTTTCTTTGAGATTAATAGTACGGAAAGTTTTAAGAATGGGCGCCAGCTAGCCTAATGACTCGGGCTAACACGAGACTTTTTACACAAAAAGATGTTATAATACATGGGTGTGGGAACGAGGCGAGCCACTACCCGTGATAACCTGTAAGATAAAATGATGAAGTAGTTATTTAGATTTCACGATGACACGTGTGACAGAGACTAGCATCCACGTGGCTTCGGAACAGTCATAATTTCGCACTCCCGTAGGTACTCACAAGGTAATACACCTTACTGATCATTGAAAATAATGCAAATATGAAAGTTCTCATGTATTGCGAGGTGGATGTCGACGGATTAAGGCGTCACCCTTAAGTTCCCCCGGGAAGCGGGGTACGCTACATTCACAAGTCAGACTTCTGCAGAAATAACACGGCGTTTATTAGCACTCAAAAGATGAAAGTGATGTTAGCAACTTAAAGCGGGCACAGGCCTATGGTCGCCTGCTAGCCTACACTGAACAAAATGCACGTGGCTCGGTGCGAGATAATAAGAGAGAGAAAGTTAAAGTGTGGCGGGCGGAGTCTCCCACACGCGAACGACGTATCTCGGGGGCACAAAATACAATAAAGAAAGTTCCGGTAATTATGTTAAAACTATTGATTTACCTAGGTGATTGGAGCAACAAGTTGAGGTCCCCCGAGACCGCGAAACTCACGACACGCACGTCCGTTCTTATGGCCCGCTGGAAGAAGACTGGCTTTTCCACCGCCTTCCGCTCGGCAGATAGGCTGGCCGGAAGGCGGGGGAGGGAAACCGAAATTTCCCTGAGTGAAGGATGAAATGGTCACAATATGATTGACATATAATTTTTACATTCATTTTACTGCGTCTGCTGTTCAATGTCTGCTGAAAGTAAACATACACATACCCTTCGACAATATTATTACACTGAAAATTAACACTCGTGTGAAGCACTATATTTTACCGCTACGCCTAGGCACTGAGGCGTCTTTATGGTTTGTGTTAGTTATGAGATGGTTTGTTTGGTGTTGACGGGGTCACACTTCGCTGCACTAATGTAGCGCTGTAGCGCCTGTCTGTTAATGATGTGGCCGCTCACCTACCTTGACATGGCGAGGCATAAAAGGCTGACGTCTTACCGACGTCAAACGCCCCCTCCTTCAGAGCCGCTTTCTGCCGAGCCTAGTCCTGGTAGCGGTGTCGGACCCGGGGTTGTGGCCGCAAGTGGTGGTGGTGACCGCTGACGTCACGCCGCCGGCATGCTGCTTCCGCTCGTACCTGCTTGGCCGGCGGCTCATAGTCGCAACACGTCCACATTGGAGGACGGCGTCGGCGTCTGGACTTCTGCTTCTGCTCGTCCTCCCTCGTGTTGTGGAACCACGTGACAGCATCATGGGGGTCTGCAATCGCGCCCGCAGATGGGCCTGGGTGTCGCGACGATGCAGTACTCGCAGTGAGCTGGTCGTGTGGCTCATCTCCTCTGTTGTGCAGCTCAGTGACAGTTGGCTGCGGTGTTTTCAGCGTGTGGCGCATCACGATGCCGAGAGACTGGAACGGTGGTACCGTCAGCTCCGGTGGCGGTGGCCACGGGGTCGTCTGGCGTGTTGGTGTTGTGGAGTGTTCCGCTTCTCCCCCGTGTGCCGCAGGGTTTACAACCGGGCTCCGTGCTCTTGTTGCTCGCGCGTCAGGCTCCAGGTTGCTCAGCTGTTTATTCTGCGTTCTGTCACGCTCTTGCGGATCGCTCCGTCGTCGTGCCTTTGGGATCTGTTTGCCAGGCTCTGGTGAGGGCAGCGAGGTATTCACGTCTTTGTTCACTTCCGGTTGTATTTTCTCGGGTGCGGTTCCTCCGTCGGTGAGTCGGAGCTCATCACGGTGAACCTTCCGCGTGCGTCTAGATCCAGTGCGCACAATGTAGACGCTGTTTCCTAGCTTGGTCATGACGCGATGAGGTCCGCTCCATTTGGCCGCTAGGCCAGCACAGAAGTTTTTAATTGCGGCGGATGGAGGTGCTCCTTAACATACACGTCATCGCCGGTATGCAAGTCCTGCGGTTGGCGCGTAGTGGTTGGTGTGCACCTGTTTACGTAATTTTCCTGGTTTTTCCTCGCCTCACGCAGCATTTCACGTCTCGCCTGGCTGCGGTCCCCCTCGGTCACTGTTTCGACCCTCGGGCAGCTCATTTCTCCCGGTTGTGCCAGGTTCTTCTCTTGGAGTACCTCGCCTGGTGACATGCCTGTCGCCTCGTTCGCGCATGTGCGTAGACAAAATAGGGCAGCGGGTAGGTGCTGAGGCCAACTGGTGTGGTCGTCCCCTACATGCATGCGCAGTTGCACCTTAAGTTCCTGGTTCCTTCTCTCCGTCGGATTAGCCCTAGGGTGATAGACTGCTGTTGTGAAGTGTTGCGCTTTCCATTTTTCGCACGCGCATCTCCATCGTTGTCCTGTGAATTGCGTCCCATTGTCCGACAGCAGCACTCTGGGGAAACACCAACTTGGGAAAAATTCTGTTTCCATGGCTCGTGCTACTACGTGGGTGCGTGCGCAACTCACACCGTATGCCTCCACTCAACGTGAAAATAAGTCCCTGACCACTACGATAAAACGATTCCCTTGCGCGCTGTGCGGGTAGGGGCCCATTAGATCTAGGGAGATGGTATCAAACAGTTCAGTGGGTAATTTTGGTTGTTGTTGTTGGCCGTCTGGGCGACGGGATTTGAATGTGTTACAGATTTTGCAGTTACGTACAAACAGGCGCGTGTCACTCTCTATGCCGGGCCAATGGTATTGTCGTGCGATGTTTCTGCACGTTTGTTCTGCGCCCGGTTGTCCAACCAGATGATCGGCGTGTGCATATCTAATCAGGCGCTGTCGAGCTGCCTCGGGCACGTAAACCTTCCATTTCCTCCCCTTTCCGTTAGGCAATGTCTCTAACGTGTCATCGACCACCCTGTAGTTATGCAGCGCTCGTTTACCGCATGCCCTTACGTGCTCCTGCGTGAAAACATCAGTGTCTTGCGCGATGTGTACCTGCATGTACAGTTGTTCTGCACTTAATTGCCCGCTGGCATCGCTCTTCATGCTTAATTGATTGAGTCTAGGGATCTGGTGTTCGTCACTGAATTTCACTGTGTTCTGCGGGGATAACATGTCCTCCCATTCGTCCGGGTCGTTCATGCACACTTCCGCTCCTGGTGCGCGTGACAGTGCGTCCGCGAGCTCATATTCTTTGCCCGGAACATGTTCCACGGCAAAGCCAAAACCTTGGATTAACATGGACCACCTGGTTTGTTTGCTGCGGTATTCACGCATCTGGTTGAGCCATACTAGACTGCAGTTATCCGTTCTTAATGTGAACCGTTGGTATTCCAGATAGTGTCTGTTTTTCTTAAACACCCATGTGATTGCCAAACACTCGCGTTCGTTTACATCGTATCGACGTTCGACCGTCCCTAGCTTCGCACTGCCGTAATCAATGATGCAACGTTCGCCCGTGTCATCTAACTGGTACACAACCGCACCAATGCCGTCCTGGCTCGCGTCAGTCTGCACGTACAGGTGGCGTGTGGGGTCGTAACGGGAAAGTTGGCGACATGATTGATACTGTTTTTTTATGGCTTTGAATGCGTTTTCTGCGGCTTCCGTCCAACGGTATTTCTGCTGTGTTGATAGTAGTTCTGTAAGTGGTGCCGTGATTGTTGCAAAATTTTCGATATATTGTCTGAGCCAATTTATAAGTCCGAAAAATTTCCTGAGTTGTTTCCGGGTGACCGGCGTCGGCCAGTCATCTATCAGGCGCAGATGTTAATCACTAAGCCGGTTGCCTTGTTTGTTTACTATGTGTCCTAAGAAGTCAAGTTCGGTTTTACCTATGTGACACTTGTGATTTGCACACGTGAGGCTAGCAACTGCGAAACGTTCTAATACTAGGTCCAGATGGTGTATGTGCTCTTCCCAGCTGTTTGACCTAATGACTACGTCGTCTAAATATGCGGTAGCAAACCTTCCAATAAATCCATCCAGGACGTGTACCATCATGGCCTGGAAGGTAGCGGGTGCGCACTTCAGGCCGAACGGCATTGCACAAAACTGGTATCTATTACCGTCTGGGGTAGTGAAAGTGGGGTTCGCACGATCAGCTGGCAGCACAGGAACTTGCCAGTATCCCGACCTAGGGTCGAACGAGGACATTACTTTTGCGGAACCTAGTAAGCTGAGGGCACTGTTTACGTTAATAACTGGTGGTGCTGATGATTTAGTGATTTGATTGACACATCTCAGATCTACGCAGAAACGGCAAGTTCCGTATTTATTAGGGGATAATGTAATAGCAGAAGTATAGTTACTCTCAAAGTGTTCTATTACACCGTCAGCTAACATTTCACTAACGTGTTTTCGATGATGCGACGCTGCGGCTGCTGGTAGTCTCTGGGTGGCGTGTAGACTGGGTCGTCGTGCACGGTTGGTATCCGATGCAAGGCGATGGAAGGGCGATGCAGCAGGTCACCTGCGGCAAATACTTCCCTCCGTTTGTCGAGGATGCTTTGTACTGCGGCCTGGTGTTCCGGCGGAACTGTGTGATCGAAGTCGCTGAGCTTCACAGGTGGTTTCACTACTGTTTGGTGGTATCCCAGATGATATGCTGTTTCGAGTTGTTGTTTCCCGAAATGCACACGGTTGCGAGATAGCTCAATGAGAGCTTGTTGATCGATAAGCCACGGCACTCCAAGTATTACGTTTTCACGCAACTCTCTCACCACTAGCAGATGTACCGTTGATAACTCGTCGCGAACGGAAATGTTTACGTTTGCTATTCCCGCCACGTAGCCGGTCGCCTCTTGTGTGGCGAGCTGCACTGAGTGTTCACATGTTTGCAAATTGTTGAAAGGTGAAAAACTCTCCTTAATGAAATTTTGTGAGGTGGCCGTATCAATTAAGGCGACTGTCTCTTTACCGTTCACTTTCACTGCGATGCGTAGTAAATTGTAATTTTGATGGGGATGAAAGATTTGACCTAGCTATGGTTCTATTTTACTGGTGTTTTTAGGTTGGTCACTATTGTGGTTTTCTGGTGAGTTTCGTCTGTTGGGAGTTACAGCTGGGGGTCTCCCTACCCCGAGTGGTCGTTTCCCGCATTGTTTTCCCTGAGGCGGGGGCACTCCGCGTGCCAGTGGTATTGCCAGCCTGGGCAGAACCGACAGGGCCGGTTTGGAGGTGGTCGCTTTGATGGATTGGTAGCTCCCGGGTTCGACGATGTGGGATTTTACCGGCGTTGCCCTGGTGTGTGTTTACCGCTGGGCTGTGCGGTGTTTTCGCCATCCCCGTCCTCTCCGGCGGGGCTTCCATTCTGTGTGTGTCACATTTGTTTGCGGGGTTGGTAGTCTGTGGGTGCTGGTTGGTTTCGGCCATGTCATGTGCTACTCCTGCAGCGACTCGTATGAAGCTCTCTAGGTCATGATGTATGGCTGGTGGGAGTGCGGGGCGGTACTCTGGCCGCACTGTCTGCAGGACTGCTTCCAGCACGTCCGCGGTAACGTCATCGGGGTAGAACCGCGTTACTAGGTTGATCTTGCGGCAGATGAACGTCTCTAGGTCTTCGTGTGGTCGTTGTTGTTCTGTAAAGAGGTTGAGCTGTGTCTGAAGCGCAGTTAGTGTGTTGGCGTAGCGGGTTGAGAACTTGGTCACAAATTGTTCCCACGTCATGTTATAGTCAGTCACTGTCTGCCACCATTATCGTGCAGCTCCTTCCAGCTGTGCGCCGACAAGGCTTGGCCACTCTTGTTCGGCTACACCGTAGCGCTGTAGACACTCGACGCACGCCTTTACAAAAGCTCGGGGGTCTTCAGTTCCCCGTCCCGCGAAGGTTGGTAGGGTTTGGAATTTCGCCGGTGTCCTGGTGTAATGACACACGGCGGCTGGTTGTTCCAGGGTCGTCACAGGTATGGTGTTGTTGATTGACCTAGGTCGTGACAATTGCAGTACGTTCGGTGTCACCGGTTGCAACACTGTTCCGCTACCGTTCGCCTCACTGGCTCGCTCCGCTGTGATGTTCTCAATACAATTACTGCACTGGTAATACCCTCTGCGTAAAAGTCCCCATTCCTCCGTGGTCATGCAGCTGATGTGGCACTGTCGTTGACACTCGCGGCTCCGTGTTCTCTCCCCACTTGGTGGTTCACAGTTCGGAAAGTCGCACATTTTTTTCTGTACTGCGTGGTGCGTTTTCTTGGCTAGTTGTTTCGCCAGGCGCGCCGTCTCTTCTTCAACCCTGCACTGTTCGCATGTGAACTGTCCCGTCCTCCATTGGATTTGTTCTGCTACGCACAGTGTCTTGCTCGGTACCGTACGGTCACATAGGGTGCAGGCGGCCAGGTCACGCCCTGGACCACCCTGCTATGACCTTCGGGGTTTCGTATCGGTCGGTCCGGTATAGAGGCGATGCGGCGTTGATGATGTCATCTGCCGTGAGCAATTACAAATGTTCGTGGGTGGCTCGTACTTCACGAATGGGTCGTCCTTAGTCACTCGGTGGCACCAATTGCACAGGGCCAGCATCCATGTATCCATCACGGTTGTAACAGCGTTGCGCGGTTGCCGACACGGTATTACAGCGCGGTTGCACTGTTGCCGATGCAGTAGCACGACGTGGTTGCACAGTTCTTTTCGCGGGGAAACGTCCCTCACCGCTCGCGCGTGCCATGGCGGCCGGTGGCTGGTCGGTCACCCGGTATGCTGTGTTTACTCCTGGGGTGGTGTTGTCGAGCAGATGGTGTCTCTGGCCGACTGCGCGCGCTTCGGGTCCCTTCGGATCCCTTCGGTTCGGACCGATGTCGCTCGGGTGGGGTGGTAAGCCGAGCGCGTCCTTGCAATGCTTCCTAGGGGGGTAGCGGCGATTGCTGTCCCTTTTTCCGCATGGATGGTGTACAATATGGCGGCTTATCGCTCTTCCTCCACTCGCTTACCACGTGCTACGCAATGGCGGCAGTTCTTTCCCTCACCTTTATCGCAAATGTCGCGATGCAGTTTACCGTTGTTTGCACTCGCCCTTAGTTGCGGCGCCAATTTGACGTGGCTGGGATCACGGGAATGTCTGTTTACGTTTTCTTTGAGATTAATAGTACGGAAAGTTTTAAGAATGGGCGCCAGCTAGCCTAATGACTCTGGCTAACACGAGACTTTTTACACAAAAAGATGTTATAATACATGGGTGTGGAAACGAGGCGAGCCACTACCCGTGATAACCTGTAAGATTAAATGATGAAGTAGTTATTTAGTTTTCACGATGACATGTGTGACAGAGACTAGCATCCACGTGGCTTCGGAACAGTCATAATTTCGCACTCCCGTAGGTACTCACAAGGTAATACACCTTACTGATCATTGAAAATAATGCAAATATGAAAGTTCTCATGTATTGCGAGGTGGATGTCGACGGATTAAGGTGTCACCCTTAAGTTCCCCCGGGAAGCAGGGTACGCTACATTCACAAGTCAGACTTCTGGAGAAATAACACGGCGTTTATTAGCACTCAAAAGATGAAAGTGATGTTAGCAACTTAAAGCGGGCACAGGCCTATGGCCGCCTGCTAGCCTACAGTGAACAAAATGCACGTGGTTCGGTGCGAGATAATAAGAGAGAGAAAGTTAAAGTGTGGCGGGCGGAGTCTCCCACACGCGAACGATGTATCTCGGGGGCACAAAATACAATAAAGAAAGTTCTGGTAATTATGTTAAAACTATTGATTTACCTAGGTGATTGGAGCAACACGTTGAGGTCCCCCGAGACCGCGAAACTCACGACACGCACGTCCGTTCTTATGGCCCGCTGGAAGAAGACTGGCTTTTCCACCGCCTTCCGCTCGGCAGATAGGCTGGCCGGAAAGCGGAGGAGGGAAACCGAAATTTCCCTGAGTGAAGGATGAAATGGTCACAATATGATTGACATATAATTTTTACATTCATTTTACTGCGTCTGCTGTTCAATGTCTGCTGAAAGTAAACATACACATACCCTTCGACAATATTATTACACTGAAAATTAACACTCGTGTGAAGCACTATATATTTTACCGCTACGCCTAGGCACTGTGGCGTCTTTATGGTTTGTGTTAATTATGAGATGGTTTGTTTGGTGTTGACAGGGTCACACTTCGCTGCACTAATGTAGCGCCTGTCTGTTGATGATGTGGCCGCTCACCTACCTTGACATGGCGAGACATAAAAGGCTGACGCCTTACCGACGTCAGTTTTTATTATTGTTAATGCAGGTAATTGCATAGACCTAGGTCTCCTATGAGCAAAATTTTTCGTAGAGGGAAACGATATAATTTACCATTTGCGATGGATAAGCATACACTTTACCGCCTAAAACTCACTTCACAGTTAATATATTCTGCTCTATCATTTATATCTTATAATGAAAATGTATTTATTAAAAACAATAATTTACACTCCCACAACACAAGAAGTTCAGTACACATCCATGTCCCATTAAGTAATTTGAAATTATATCAAATTACACACGTGTGATAAAATTTTCAATAAGTTGCCAGAGGAATTAAAATTATTGTGTTTTAAAAACAGCAAACACTTTAAAAAGAACAAAAAATTATTCCCCAAAGAATGTCCATTTTATACTCTCAAGGAATTTTATGAAAGTAAGTGGTAAATCACACAAGAAGGCATAATGATAAAATAACAAATGATTTGATTAAATGGATTCAGGTTGTGTAGTTTTGTACTTTTTGAATACAAATATTTTCATTGTAAATAAATAATTATAATTGTAACAACTATAATATCCTGTATGTATATTGTCTGTGTGAATACGTAAGATTAATGTTTCAAATTAACATATGCTAAGCACAATAACAATGTATATTGTTATATTGTTTTAATTTCTTTTTAATATTTATATTTATTTAACTTGTCTAATATTTATGCATGAGATGTAAATATGTAAATATGTTCTGTATCTCTACAAATTTGACAAGTTCTAGACCCCAATGACTTTGACATGAAAGAGGTCTTACAGAATGATGATTGAATAAATAAAATAAATAAATAAAACATACAAACAAAAAATAGTAACACAGTACTTAGTAGTGCTTGCTAAACAGTGGTTCCAATGTATAAAAGGTTTCAGACAATATAATTAAAGACAGAAAAAATTACATACATAGGCAACAATACAACATAAAAAAATTAAATAAATAAAAAACACTTAACAATACAATTGCATTTAAGCATTGCACACATACACATATACATAAAAACACTGACATATAGGCCTAGTTATATTAAAGTAGTATAATTGTACTCAGCTATCACTATCATATTCGATTATCATTTTTATGTACTTCCCATAACATTTGTTTTACTTTTGCATTGAAATTTGTTATATTTGGTAGTTTATTGTATTTTTTTTGGTAAGTTAGATGTTTGAAGGTTTATTTCCATATTTAACTGATTTAACGAATGTCAATTTTAATTTGTCTGCATATCTTGTGTTTTGATGAGCCCATGATGTTTCGTTCAGTTTAGTTTACTGCATCAATGGCTCTCTTTGGGTACATTTTTGCACAAAGATATCGGACAAGTCATGTTTACAATATACAATCAAATTAATAAATGACATAAGATACGCATTTAAAAGCAAATAGTAATAGAGTAAAATTCAACATTATTCTTGTCAGTTCGGGCCAGCGATTATAGGTTTGTTCGGGCACCCTGAGATTTCTGCCACTTCTGAGATTTTACACCTCTTTTCTTGCTCTTTTTCTTTTCGGACGTTCGATTCACCGGAAGTGTTTTTTTGGTAAGGTGTTTGGGTGTCGAGAGCACTGCTCTTTTTCTCAGAAAGAGCATGAACTTTCTGCTCTTGCTGCCGAGGAAGAGCAGAAGAGCAGTGAGATCGAGAGCAGAGAAATTTGCGCCAAATTTGAATTGATTGTTTATTTTGTAAAAGAGACTTCAGTGTTTTTTATGTCTTTGAATTTTTCTTGCAATGGGACAGAATGACTAACTGTATTATTGTGGACATACACCTTTGCAATATTACGTTTTCCCAGAAATCTTATAAAGAGACTAAGAAAAGACGAACACCGAAATACGAAAAAAGAGGAAACAAGCCGAGTTGGTTGCAGTCAACACTCACATTAATCAAAACAACAGAACATGAAGTATCCCGTAAGGGATCATCAGTGTTTTTGTTGTGTTGCGATGTTTGGCCAAACAGTGGAAGGCAATAAATCTACAGATGAAAATATTACATTCGTAGCTGAAGGTGAGTGATAAAATAAAATATTCAGTTTAATACATCAGTTGTTAAGTAACACAACTAACCTTGAAATGCCTTAAAAACCAATTACATGGGCAATAACATTTTTTTTTCTACTCGGGCAAAACCACAAATTTTGAATAGGCCTACACAAACCTGCATAAATGAATATCAGTTAAACTGCAGTGATGTAACTAGACTGGTTTCCACCTGGAGAAATAACTCTTTTTAGCGCACATTGGCCTACTCACTCTCTTCCTTAAAAAATAAACCTCACAACCATACAATGCCATTTTCAAAAAAGTTGAATTTAATAAATTTGCGATCAGCTGATATGAAGTAAACAAAGGTCCTGAAAGTTCCACAAATCGCGACTTTAGGCGTACGATTGGAAGAAGAAAAGAGCACTGCGATTCCTGCTCTTTCCTGCTCTTTTTCCACTACCAGAAAATCTCAACTTGCTCTCGAGTGCAGAAATTTCAGAGCGCCCGAACAAACCTTATATTAGGGCTCATGTCAGCAATCTTCATATAGTCTCCACATGCAACAAAAACCAAGGAAGAGAAGAAACAGAATCTTAACCCAGAACAAACATGCTAAATAACGATGTGTCTTCAGTGTTGGCAATGGAGGAGGGGAGAGGTGTTTTACTTAATGCTCTGGAGAGTGCCGGCTGCTGCTGGTGATGGCCGTAGGTCTACCGCTCATGTGGCGATCTCTGTCTCCTCCATGTCGAGACGTGTTGATGCATATCTGTAAAGTGGCTGGTTGGTGGGACTAGCTCCTGAAAGGCCATGAAGTGGCCATCGCCAAATAACTCACTCGCGTTCATAGTTTTCACTATGTATTTATTGAACCGTTACTGGCACACGATAGAATGCACAGATGTGCTTTAAGTGGTTCCAATGTCTATAGCCGGTAGGTTGCTATCACTGTAATGTGCAAACACTGAGTTGCATGATGGTGGAATTATGTTGGAAACAAACCCCTGGGCGAATGAGCTTGCAGGGATGGGGGTGGCTCTACTCCTGGATGGTCTAAATTAAAGTTATGTTACACTGTTCCAGAAAAATAAAGCGAAAACACTATTGCAGCTACATGATCATACACAGTACAATGCTGGTCCAGGAGCCGTGCATCACATGGCCTACTCCCTACACGCCCGAGAGAAGACAAAGGAGCAATGGCGCCCGCTCCCACCAGGTAGCTGAGAGCGCCCGCCAAAACTATGCACGTGGCTGCTTTAAGCACATAGGTA
Source organism: Medauroidea extradentata (assembly GCA_003012365.1). Classification (NCBI taxonomy): domain Eukaryota; kingdom Metazoa; phylum Arthropoda; class Insecta; order Phasmatodea; family Phasmatidae; genus Medauroidea; species Medauroidea extradentata. Next base: position 40,352 of record PNEQ01104732.1, read on the forward strand.
GTGTTGAAACTGAATGCATACATATACACTAAAATTTACATAAAATACATGTTGGCCCTTAAAGACATTAACATAACTAAATTGGCTAAAATTACGTGAATAAACATACTGAGGGAAATTACTTTTAATGTGCCTTCCGCTCCAGTTGTCTGGTTAAGCTATCTCTCAAAGTCCGAGCTGGCACTACTTATCATGAGAGAACACATAAAGTACTTTGACATGATACATCATTCATTATTCTTACTTTGCATGAAAAATTTTGGGTGCTAGTAGCGCGGTCTTTGTGTTTCTCACGTTGCCGGCCTAGGCCGCGCTCGGTGGTTCAGAATCATTGAGAAAATCCTAGGCCCTTTGCCTAAAAAAATTGCTTTCCTCCCTTGTGGGTGTTTAATAATTTCGTAAAAATACTGTGAATGCTTCGCCACTCCTATCTCGGCCTAACAACTCCCGCACTGTCTGCTTCAGGCGACACAAGTTTCGACATTTGCGCACATCGTGATCAGCGATAGCGCTGTGCTTCGTGAAACGATCACTGTCTCTTGCGTAACTGGTGTTGGGGTGTGTTGCGGTGACGTTACTTGGTCGGATTATTTGAAATCGTGGCACTTTCTTTTGTATTGTGCTGTTGAGCACGTGGCCGCACTAACTTGGCCACTCAATTGGTCCAGTCGGTGTCGGAAACATGCAGGGTGCGTTCCGAGATGCCGTTGGCCGTTGGTGTGAATATTGCCAATGGGTCGCTGTTTGGTGTTGACGAACGGTCGCGATGCATGCGTGGGCAGTTGAGAACACGTCAGTAAGTATCTACACAGTCAAAGATTCATTGAAATACTCATCGACTGAGTAAAAAATAATAAGGCTTAAGAATTCTTTAAGGAGTTATTTGAACATATTTGTGTTTGGTAAACATTCATCTTGCAGATACCCGGGAAGTTTGTTAAACAACTTGCAAGCAGTGTATGAAGACTTTTTTCTGTAAGGTCAAGTTGACAAGTGACACGTGTAAAACGTTTTTACTTTCTTGTTTTATGTTGATGATAGTGTTCATCCTTGTGGAACAACTTCTGATTTTTGGCGATAAATGTCAGCAATTAGTAAATATATTCACAAGCTAAGGTCATTATTTTGGGACTTTTAAAAAGATGTCTACAAGATTCAGTCTGTTTTCTCCCATTTATTATCCTTACAGCTCTCTTCAGCATACGGAAAACATTATTTCTGTCAGAGTAATTACCCTAAATTCTTATTCCATAAGTTATAATAGAGTGGAAATATGCAAAGTTTAAAGTTAACATCGAATCTTTGTTTAATATACCTACTACATTATGCAAAGCGAAACATGCAGAGCTCAGTTTTGGAATGACATGATAAATATGTGTTAGCCATTTTAACTGGCAATCAACTTATAAACCCAAAAATTTTGTGTCTGTGGATTTACTGATTTATGCATAGTCGCAATGAACATTTATCGTTGGCTGATTACTAATTTTGGTTGCAAACTGTAAGAAATAGGTTTTTTTCGGTGTTAAGGTTTAATTTGTTTCCTATAAACCATGAATTTTATTCTGTAAATGTAGTGTTGGGTAGTTGATAAAGTTCTTCCTCTGATTTGCCTGAAACATATTACGATACTGGTATCATTTGCAAATAAGGTAGGTATAGAACTATTGTTTAGGCAGACAGGCAGATCATTTATGTAAACCAGGAATAACAGAGAGGTCGAAGAATTGAACCTTGGGGAATACAATGTCTTATCCTATCTGGTTTTGAATAGATTGTATTTGAGTCTTCCCTAATGCAAACTTGTTGTTGTCTATTTGATATATAAGTTTATATATATATAAGTTTAGTTCTTCCTCTTATACTATAAAATTGTAGTTTTTGAAGAAGCAGCTCGCGATTGACACAGTCAAAGGTAAGGTCACAAAAATTTCGATTGGTGGTAGTTTTTTGTCGAGTGGTTCAAGACATTTGTGATGCGCTGATATATTGCCTCATTGATAGATTACTTTTTTCTGAAACTATACTGGTGTTTTGAGAAAATTTTGATTTTTTTCAAAATAAGTTTATAGTCAAGTATATATTAGTTTTTCAATAATTATTGGAAACATGGTTAACAACGAGATTGGTCTGTAGTTAGCTACATTGGTTTTCTCTCCTTTCTTGAGAGTGGAGAGACCTATACCCATTTGAGTGGGTCAGGAAATACACTATTGTTTAATACAGCATTGCATATGTGGCTTAACTGAGTACTGAGTTCTGAGGCAAATTGTTTTATTAGTTTTCTGCTTAAGCCATTATAGCCACAGGACATAGCTTTGGTTCTAAACTTTTTACTTTACTAATTCTTCGATTTCTTTTGCAGAAGTGTTAGGACATATTATAAGGGGATATTCTGATTTCTGTGATAATTCTATGTGATTCGTATTATGACTTTGAGATGTTTTGCTAATTAGATTATCAACAACATTTAGATATTATGAATTGAAAGCATTAATCAATGGCTCTGTGTCAGAAACCTTTTTGTTTCCAATACTTAGTTTGATTTTTTAAAATGGCTCCGTTGTTTTACATGTTTCTTTTTTTTTAATGTTCCAAGTAGTTTTGATTTTATTGGCAGAGTTTTCAATAAGACTGCTAAAGTACTTCATTTTCGCTTCTTTATGGTATTTCTTAGAATTTGTGCAATGTTTGTTATACCTATAAGCTATGTCTGGATTATTACTGATTCCAGTGGCTTTGTAAAGTAATCATTTGTGATCACACGAGGTTTTTATTGCTTTAGTCATCCACAGATTTTTCCTTACTGTTTCTTATACTATCTTACTTGTTTTCATAATGTAGGAGAATGGAAATAAGAAAAGAGTTAAATTTATATTTTTTGTTTGTAGAACAGTACATTTGTTACCATCTGTCAGTATTAAGGTGGTTTTGAATTTATTGGCAATTTCGCCTTATAACTGCCTAATGTTTTTATGGTAGGCTTTTCAGTGTTCACATTTTTAACAGAGATTTCTAAATCATGTGCATTATGGTCTGGTAGCCCATTTATTACAGGCAGACATTAACTAGATGTGGTTAAATGGTTACCTATAAAGATGTTATCTATGGCTGTTTGTGTAGTACCTTTAGTTCTGGTCATGACTGTAGAAGAACAGGTCTGGACCACGGTTGTAGAAGTACAGGTTTGGACACTCGCCTATCTACCAATGTATTTTGCTTGACCCCCTTGTTGTTTAGCTGTAGTTCACCAAGTTACCGAGAATGATCTGCATCTTTGGCGCTGCAGACAGGGCGGTCGAGCTCTAACTCGACCCACTTTTTTTCCATTGGTAACTTTATAAATAAAATAAAAGTTGTTGGAGCCATGATTTAAAATTATGAGCGAAGAAAGTATTTCATAAATTGATAAAAAAATATATGTTTTGTTGAATTGTTTATCTTTGTGGGAGGGAAATGGGCGGAGTTTGAGTCCGACCGCCCGAATTTCAGCGCCAAAAATGTATAGCATTATCAGTAACTCGGTGAACTGCAGCCAAACAATAAGGGGCTCAAGTTTCCAGGCGAGTGTCCAGACCTGTTCTTCTACAACCGTGGTCTGGACACTCGCCTGGAAACTTGACCCCCTTGTTGTTCGGCTGCGGTTCACCAAGGTACCGAGAGTGTTGAGCGTCTTTTTCGCTACAATCAGGGCGGTCAGCCTTAAACTCCGCCCACTTCCCTTCCACTTTTTTACAGTGTTTACATTATAAAGATAAACAATTTATCAAAACATTTTTTTATCAATTTGTGAAACTCTTCCTTAGCTCACAATCCTAAAGCATGGCTCCAGCAATCTTTTTTTACTTTATAACGTAAACAACGGAAAAAAGTGGGCGGATTTTAAGCCCGACTGCCCTGATTGCAGCGCCATAGATGCACAACACTCTCGGTAACTTGGCGAACTGCAGCCAAACAACAAAAGAGTCAAACAAAATACATTGGTAGATATAAGCGAGTGTCCAGACCTGTGGGCCGATTCAATATCGCCACCTGCTTATTTGCACCGACGCAGCACAACACAAGTGCAGAGCAAGTTAAATGCTTCAATGCTTCTTGTATGGCATTATGCGAGTATATAATTCCAATGCATAGCAACCAGAAGCAACGCAGGTGCAAAGTTTGTGTTGCATCCATAAAATGCGATATTTAATCGGCCCCCTGTCTTTCTACGACCATGGTTCTGGTTGCAAAAAGGACTGTTTGTTTCTAGTTGAAAGTCCTTAGAAGACTGTCTAAACCAGGTTTTCTTCACTTTCCTTTCAAATAATCAACATTGAAATCTCCACACAGTATTATTTTTGTATTTCGGTTAAAGAATACTTTTAGTTTGGAGAAAGAGAACAGCAAGGAATTGCGAAAATTGCTTGGGTTTTCGGAAGGTTAAAGCTAGAAGGTAATGGATCCTACCTAAGAAAAATACGGATGGTTGGATTGTGGCAATTGACCAGTAAAGGATGAACTGTTGCAAGCACAGCATGCTACTTGGGTACTTATGAATGTGTGAGGAAAAGGACAATTGGAACAAGGGACTTGTAGGGAGCAAGGAGTTTTACAGAATGTGTCGTGTGTGAAGTCATGATACAGAAATGGTGATTAAGTAATTGAAGACTAATAAGGCAATGGAGTCAAATGAAATAGGGAACTGAGTACTCAAATTTGGAGGAGAAAGATTGGTTAAATATCTGTATATGTTTTTTTTGCATAGGTCATTCGGTATAAAGGGAGCACTAAAGATTTTACCTTTGAAAAAATTCACTAGCCACTGCAGTATACAATTCACTATTAACAAGAGTTACATTAGTGCTTGTATGGTTGACAGCGAATTATCACATGTAGTTCCATGTATTTTCCAATTCAAATACAACATTACTGAAAGAACATCAAATGAAATCGACTTCTCTGTATCAAAGTGATGCAACCGGGCTGCTGGACATCAACCATCGTTGTTTGCAAATTACCTCGACCACTCCGCGCTGCAGATATAGTTCAAAATTCACCAGATAGGTGGCATCCGAGTTAGGTTTTCGTCTTATTTTTTTCGGTTAAGTCCATCGTAGTCATTCATGGCAGTGCAAATGAACGGGACTTGAATGCTTAAATTGTATGTGTCATTACATCGCCTGTTTTAAATGGTGATTTTGTGTTACAAATTTGAATTTTATATAATTTTCTATTATCTTTGGGTATCTTTGGCAGTCATCATTATCGCAATGGAGTATGTCCAAGAAACTAAATCCAGTCATCTCCTCTTAAAGTCCTCAACCAACAACTTTCAAATAACCCTTCTCTGTTCATTCAGTTAATTTCTGATTACGAATTTTCACACTTGCCTTGACACTTGCAGAAGGCAGTACCCAATAGTCGTACTCTCGCACAGCCACAGCCACGGAAAATTCAAGTTTTACAACCTCATGTCGTTAGAACATCTTCGAGTACCATTTGTAGACAATTTTATGTAATTTCAACCTACTTCTTCACAGCAATTTCCCAAGGATATTAAACAGACGATAGTTTGACACAATCTCTAATAACTGCAAATGCCCTTTGATATTATTAAATGTAGGAGGAAGCAAATTCATCAACGATTCTGCAGTAGTATTTCTTGATCACACTCCCAGCAGTGCTTTTCTACCTTCCACCTTAAAAACATATTCCTGTAGTAAATTATCTGTTTCTCAAAACAGTTTTAAATATACAGTAGGATCTTATTTTATTGCTGCCTGTTATGTGCTAATTTTACTTGACACATCGTCCCATATTATAAGCCTTAACAAGAACTCTACAGAGTTCAAGTTCAAGTTTGATGAGAAGATGGTATAAACGAATGAGTCGTTTCTTCTTTCCTGTTCCAAATTTGACCCAAATATAGGCTATACATTTCAGAAGAAAAATAGTAATATAGCGGTACCGTAACAGCAATGTTACACCTATGTCATTTGACTTCACCAACCAATGATTAAAGTTGTTGAGTGCTGACTAGGTAAATTCTGACCAGTTGAAAAGACTTGGGATAGGCGTGATTCCATTGTTTTCTTTGCATGACTTACATAGCAGGCTGCCAAAAAAATTATTGCCTGAAGAACTTTTGAGTAACTTATGGATATGCCCACTCGAATCATGGCTGTAATAAAATATTTACCTTTGCATCTACCATACATTATGTGTAGGGGTATTCTTCGAATCGCTGTATAACTTGTAATACATAATCTTGAAGCACAGAAAAGTTCATGACTAGTTTTTTCTTTCATAATTAAATCTGTCTTTATTTAAGTTTATTACTTTTAAAAAACATGTATTTAGTAGCCAAGTGTATCCCTACATGATAATTCTTAACTCAAAAAGTTATAATTTTTGGCAGTTTGTAAATTTCATCACCGGTGAAAACGTCCCAAAATCGAAATGCCTACCCAAGAAAAATATAATCTAAATGGTTTTTGTAAGCCATTCCCACAATAAAATTTTGTGCACATAAAATGTTTTGCAGGATATCTGTAGCCAAGACTACGTGGAGATATGGAAAATTGTCATCCTAGAGACATCACTCGGACCTCGTAAGGTTGAGATATATCTGAATAAACAAATTATAAGAAGTACATAATAAACAAGTCGATTTTAAATATGTCAATGGCTGAAAGCACTAAAACAAGAATTTTTAAACTTACATACTCATACACATAGACTATCATTATCTACAAAAAAATTTATCACACAATATTTTCACTAGTCTCAAAATATAATATATTTAAAGTTTATTTTATATACACCAAACTGTTTTTTTGTGACGATAACAATTTTAACTGATAGGTAGATTATTATACAATCTAATGTCCATAACGTTACCTGTTTTAAGAGAAGTCCTCGTCTGACGCATGGAAGTTATTGCACCATGTCCCGCAAAAGCTCCTAACTTATTTATATTATGTTTACTTACGAAAAAACCACACACTTGAAACTAGGCTTCGATAATTTTTAAAATCTAGTACGCTTGATAGAAACAAGATTGTCGGGCCTCTCAAAATTAATAAAAACTGCTTTTCTAAGACTGCTGTTACCTCCGAAAATACCACCTGAATATAGTAAAGTGCAAAGAGAGATACATACGTTGGCCTTTACTTCATACTATACAAAAAAAAGGAAAATTTCATGGATTCAATAACCTGCATGTCAGAATGTACTGTCCTGTGCATACTCAACCTTGGACCATCTTTTCATTAGCTGCTACTTGCCATAACAGTGGACAATGAACGAATAGACGGGACTTGAATATGCATAGGACAATGGATTCTAGAATGCTGGACTTCAGGTCATGAATCTGCAAAATTTTCCGGCACCTAGTCATCGCTTGAATCCCATAGGAAAAAAAAAAATACAACGAAAACCTTGTAGGCCAGTTTGGCGCGCTGTGATTAGAGGCGATAATGTTTCTCGTCTAGCACGGTGCTCTTGTCGCTACGCTGATTCCATGCGTTGAATGCAGACATTTGAAACCGGTACGCACTACTCTTAAGCGTATATACATACATACATACATACATACATACATACATACATACATACATACATACATACATATATACATACATACATGAACTTTTTTCTTCTTTTGGAGTAAGGAACCTACCCCCAAAGTTTGTGAAAGTATTTCAGAAACATCCTGTGCGTGTATGTGTGTATATAAAAACGTAGGTCTATATATAAACACATTTGGCACTAGAATACCTAGCTCATTGAATATATTTTTACGGCTACCCAATTGAGACACCTTTTATATCATGCGAAGTGCTCTTATTTGTATTATGAAGTCTGACTGTAAGTTTTTCTTACTAATTTTTCAAAATATCATCCCACAGCTGTCGTGCGAATTTAAATACGCAAAATAAACAGACTTTAAAGATTTGCGAGATATTACCTATGCAAGAGGTTTATGCATATAGCATGATGCATTGATGTTTTGTATGTTTGTTCATTAAAAATTGTCATTATTTAAACATCAGAATATCTTATTTGTTTCCCGTCACTAATTAACTTATTTTGTGTGCAGAATTTGAAGTGAAAAGAATATATTTAGTTTTGTCTAGAATTAGAGTCACCTTATACGTAGCAAACTAGGAGGTTATTTTATTTGCTTGTTGGGGACAGACAAGCGGGCTAGACTTTCGCTACTATGAAGTTCTGGAATTACATTGTAACTATTATAAGTGTTGGGCGACATTATATAATTTGATGACTGCGTCATTTGAGAAATACAGCAGTTAATTACTGTTATTGTTTATGTAGTGTAATGATATTGGGCGTAAATATTTTTAGAGTCTAAATATTAATTGATATAATTGTGAATTGATGGCAAATAAGTGTTCTATGTTTATGTAATTTTTCATAACATTGATGCTAAATTATAAAGTTATATTTAATTACCAAGCCCTCCACCCTGACCGAATATGCTGCGCTCAGGATAATAAACTTGAAACAATTATACGTACCAGTTTTGAAGGTATGTTTGTTTGGTAAAAAAAAGCAGAGGGTGGTGAAGAAGAAGGCAGATTCGTGGCGCGGCATTTAGTATTGCTCATTTCATTTGTCTAGTAGCCTATTATGTCCATATTTCTATACAAAACTTAGGACAAGCCAAATATGTTGGAGCATGTCTAAAATTTATTTAATTTTAATTTCACAAGAATGTTTCACCTTAATGTGTTTTATTAGCAAGACGTCCTATATTAAAAAAAAAAAAAAGTTGAAATATGAAATTTTAAAAAAAAAGTAACTTAAAAAATACATTTTATATAGGAGACCTTGTAGCATACAACATCGTTTTTCACTGTAATTCCCTCACATGTCAGTTGGTTTTAGTCGCGCACATAAATCAGTAACATTGAAATTTTGACATTTAAGAGTCATTACGCAAAAACTCTGCGAGATAAAAAAAATTGTAAGAACAAAATGTCACAATTTATGTCTAAATTGAGAAAAAAAATATCTGGTACGAATATAAAAAAAAAAAATACGAAAACTGCTGTAGATTTAGAATACAATTTAGAACAATATATGTGTTGACAGTTACTTTAACGCTGCGTGTTTGTGTTGATGGCGATATTTGAATTAACGTGTATTTTTATATTATCCTATAGTGTTCTGACGATAATAACGCATATAATAGATTTATAGTAGCGAGACAAACGTTTCATTGGGCTACAACATTTTTGAGTTAGGTGGTCCTAAATATGTTACTATTTTATTTCAGTTACGGCTTAAAGTTTCCTGTTATTAGGATACTTACTACAAAATTATCGTATAAGATATATTACTTCGATAAGCAATCACTGAATTAGTAAACCTAGGCTATATAACTGGAATAAAAAGAAAAAGTGAAAAATAAACGCTCTGGGCTGGAAACTGTGCTGCGATGCCTGTAACGGAAGAAGGTGAGTACGCGGTGTGCGCATGCGCCGTAGCTGGTTCACCTGTCTTTCGGCGGATGAATACATTCACCCAATTAATGTAGGAAATATTTACGCACAAAAGAGAATTTGCGACAACGAAACTGAATCTTCGCTTAAATAAAGCAATTCAGAAACACGTATGAAAAAGTTCACGTTGTTTCATGACGACTGATGGTTGCGTTTTCTAGCGGCGAGTTGGAGAACTAGTTGATAGGTCGCGCCAGCTGGCTGTCGGCCGGCCAGCAGAGCAGCCAGAGCAGCTAACGTTCAGCAGGAGAAGCCAGTTTGTTTTGTACGAGTCGAGAAGGTGGAAGGGGTTATCGTTATTTGTTTATAGTGTTGTGTTGTGCGCGTAGTTCGTTGATATGGGGTGGGGTATTATCTCGGGGAAGGGGGGCGGGTGAAGAATACGTCATGTGTACACTTTACCTTGACGAGCAGCGTAGTTCTCGCCGAGCTAGCTAGCTACGTTCACCGGACGGACATACCGAGCTTCATCACGGTTTGACAGGCTGTGTCTCGGGGATGTACTTCAAGCTGACGTGCCGCGGTCGTGTTGTAAATATGGTGTACGGAATTCGCCTCGTTAACTGTGGTGTGTAAACATGTCATCTTCACTAATGAGGTCCGAGTGCAGAAAGTTTTCACCGAATATTTTCAACAAAAGTAAATGCACTAATTGCTTCAAGCAGAGGGAAGAGCACAGCGCAGAGGCACTCGAAAGCAACAGGGTGAGTACATAATTTCACTTTAAGTACAGGAAGAAAATTGTGATGCAGAAATCGACTGCGTGTTGTTGCAGTTAATGTTAAAATTTACTACACAGTATTAGGCCGTGTGGTGCATTAAAACGGATCCACAAACCGCAAGCACGAGCAGATGTTATACTATAGGTTATGTATTTCCAACCGTTAAAAAAAAAGTACGTACGGTATTTTCAAATTTTTACTTGTGAAGGTTGTAGTAATAATAGATTACATGTGCGTAATATTTATATCAGGGTGACGTTTGGCGTTGTGCTGTTCTTATGAAATTAGTTTCTTACATTTTGTAACCAACTTTAAAGCCTGAAGTACTTGTGTGCGACCGTATGGCATCTTGGAAGGAAAACTTAACGATGTTGGTACGACATGCTGGCTACGCCGTTTGTTACTTGACTGGATCAGATTAATGCTATAGTTGTTAGTTTAACTGTGCATCTTACCAGAAGGCTTATGACACTACCCGAATTAATGCATGTCAGCGGGATCGCCGGAGTGATTTCCTATAATTACAAAGTAGCTGCAGGTCAGTATTTCTTTTCTTTTAGAAAGATAAATACTGTAGCAGCAGACATCTTGAACTTTGTTTATATGCGGCTGTATGATTTTACGCCTGCCCTAGTTTATATTGTTGTACTTATAGGTCATAACCACGGCCGTAGTCATAAGGTAGAGTACTTCAAATAATAGCTGTATGTTTACGTAGAATACCAGTCCTGCAGCCCTAGAACATGAAATTTTTGACCTTGAAATGTAAACATTCTACTACCCGTAGTTAAACCAGATGACACTTGCTTAACGGTTCTAAAGTTGCTGCGATAGCAGTTGCTTGTTTATTCATCAAGTAGCCGAGTTAACAAACAGTAGCATTGTTCGTTTATCTCTAGTCGAACTAGCTTGGTACAGTTAGTACAGAATCACTACAGATAAAAAAAAAACTGTACTGACACTGTTGTGACAGAAGGGTTTGTAAATGAGCATATGGAAGTAGTGCGAATCGCATGCGTTGTCCTACGCGTTATTATTTCCATTATAAAACTGCTTCTGCAACATAGCTTTTATCAGAGTAGATGTATGTCTTTTTTTCACACTAGTCTAACTTGACCTTCGTCTGTGTAGTGTAATCGCCCGTTTGCAATACGGCTGGTATAAAATAACTGCTGTTGTGCAGGTAATTTTGCAAGCATGTTAGTCGGCTACATAGGAGTATGTATTTGAACCGACTTGGGTCGTGGTGTTTTCGTTCATTGGCGATTTATTCACGTTTATTGTCGTGGACGTTTGGCATATGTATAAACGTAGGCCTACGGCGACATCGAAGCGATGAAATGGGCGTACATTAAGTCGGTTGCATTCAAAGAAATCTTTGGCTCCTGACATGCAAATCAATTTACATGCTAGGTACTTATACAGCCGTAACAGATCTTGATAAAGTCAGTTTTTTAATTTATAATTTGGGGATTACAGTGCCAATTTGAAATTGTACATATTTATTGATCTTGAAGTAATTGCCTAAAATTATGTTCACGAAGAGAAACTTCGTACGTTTTGCGTGTCCTATCTCTCTACACACAATTGTACACATGTACTCCTATACAGTAAAGTAAACAGCTAGTCGCAAACACTAGAGACAAAAAATGTCAGGATGTAGAGGTTGTCTCATTTCAATAGTAGAAGTACAGTAGACATTTTGTAGCTGCCACAAATAATCGCCCGTGCTCTTGTTGTGTGGCATTCCGAAGAAGTTACATAACTAGTTTTAGATAAATTAATCATATTATTTGCAATATTTATGTTTAGGCCTGATATCTCGCCGACAGCGAGGTCGAGAAACAAGATACACAGACCAGAACATGAGAGCCCCTTGTTGTTTGGTTGCAGTTCACCAAGTTACCGATATTGCTATACATTTTTGGCGCTGTAATCCGGGCGGTCGAGCTTAAACCCCGCCCACTTCCCTTCCAAAAGATAAACAACTTATCAAAACGTATTTTTTTTATCAATTTCTGAAATACTTCTTTCACTCACAATTTTAAACAATGGCTCCATAAATTTTTTTTTTTTTACTTTATAATGTTAACAATGGAAAAAAGTGTGCACCGCCCGGATTAAAGCGCCAAAAAGTACAACATTTTCGGTAACTTGAACTACAGCCAAACAAGGGGGTCAAGGAAAATACATTGGTAGATAGGCGAGTGTCCAGACCTGTTCTTCTACGATCGTGGCCTGGAGTGATTTCGGGGAATCCATGGAGCACCGAAATCAGAATGGCCGTTACTGTGCACACTATCACGTAAAGACAAGAACAAAATCCATCTGCAGACACAAATACTCATGGTATTTATAGCTGTAAATAATAATTTAATACAGCAGGGCCTGTGGTTTGGTGCTAAAAAGGCCAATGTCATACGATACAGTATATGACAATGGCCGTTTTAGTACCAAGCCATAGAACCTAGGCTACGTAACATGCCACGCTTGAACATTTACTTCTGTCGAACGATTTTTGTAACAGTTATTTTGCAAATTTTGACATAAAATATTTGAGTTGTAGCCACGCAAGGAATTATCGTCATCTCAGTTCTGCTTCATACAACTGATATACAAGGCTCAGTATACTTAACATTTCGGGTGTGAAGGACCCCCCCCCCTCTCTCTATCAATCGATACCTGTAACACATCAGCAAGTACATCATTGTGTACTCTTAGGAAAGTGGGTCGTGCGTTTTCAGCCTATAGGCTGCCAGCCGCAGGTGCATCAGAGATATATTTGCCATTTTTAGTGCACCTCACCATCTACCAAGGGCGCATGTAAGGTGTGGCAGGGGTGGAGGTCTGACCCCCCTTAAAATATGTTCCCCAATGTTTTAATAAAACGTACAGCAAACTATTTGTAGTTGCATAAGTTTCGTAATCAACGCGGTTTCTTGTGTCGAAATATGCCAGTGTCTACAAATTTATATACATACTATATATCAGTTCCTGCTGACATAAACATAGATTTTGATATTGCGTCCCCTCCCCCACCTTTCACAATCTATAAGATGGGCGCCCTTGTCCTCTACCGTGATGTGAGAGGGTTTTAGGGCCCTTTAACTAGGTCATAAGATCCGATGAAGGCACAACAGCCATGTCCGAGCCTGGATTCGAACCCAGGATCTCTCGCACCGTAGACCGGCGCCTGACTAGCAGTATTGCCAGAACTGACCATTAGAATTTCACACACGTTGAAGCAAAATTGCACGAAAATACGCCCACCTTTACCAGCAAAGATGTAGGCCCTAGGCCTGCATTATTAGTCGTCAAATAAAAAGACCAGAATAATTTTTAAATCACTTTATGTTGGTAAGTTTACATAAAGATTTAAAGATTGCATAATCAAATCAGCAGTCCAGAACCTCAAATAATGTAATTACCTTTGGATTTGGAGATAAAGTGATACTCTTGATAGAAATATTCTTAAATTGGGGGAGACTTGTAAAATACACAACAATTACACACCCATTGGCAACACTGCTGACTACGCTAAGGAGCCGGGCATCCTCGTCTACCTTGTACATGGCCGTAGAAGTACAGGTCTGGACACTCGCCTATCTAACAATGTATTTTGCTGGACCCCCTTGTTGTTTGGCTGTAGTTTGTCAAGTTACCGTGAATGTCGTACTTTTTGGCGATGTTTTCCGGGCGGTCGGACTCAAACTCCGTCCACTTTTTTCCATTGTTAAATTTATAAAGTAAATAAAGATTGGAGCCTTTTCTTAAATTTGTAAGCGAAAAAAGTATTTCATAAATTGATAAAAAAAAAACGTTTTGATAAATTGTTTATCTTGTAGGAAAGGAAGTAGGTGGAGTTTAGTCCGACCGAAGTAACATCAGCGCTAATAAAACACAATATTCTCGGTAACTTGACGAACTGCAGCCAAACAACAAGGGGGTCAAATATCCAGGCGAATGTCCAGACCTGTTCTTCTACGGCCGTGACCGTGTAGCAGCAAAGCAACCTACTACCTACATTGCTGCACTGTTTGGAAACGCAATGCAGTAGTGCCATCCTCTTTTAACGGAAAAATGGTATTCATCATTGTTGCAAACTGTAGGTCTATCATGATAGTACGCCACACACAAAATGAAGTGGCAGGGCGTGAGTGTTTTTCACTGAACCCGACCAGATGAAATCAACTGAGGCTCAAACCCTAAGGGATAGAAAAGATAACCATAAACATTGTCACTGGGCACAACAGCATCATCACACAAAAACTGGTCTGCAATAAACGAAACCCAACTATTTTTACTCGTGCGTCAGAGTTAAATTGATATGAGAATTTTAATTTAAAATTGATATATTGTAACTTATTGTGTATGCGCACACGTAGGCCTACTGTTCGTACCATTTGCTTGTATGTTCGTTGCCACATGGTATAACTTACGGTACGTCATGTGCACTCAACTGTCTGAACGTTTGGATTCTTTTGCCTGTATGTTCAAAGTTGTCAGAATATTAAAATCTGGTCTTTTCTGTTTTTAAAGACGACTTAACATTTATTTTTAAGTTTTCCATTTAAGGCCATGATCTCTTGTTTCTTCTGTTTTTGCTATCATTATTTCTTACCTTAAACAAGAGCAGACATACAAATATGTTTGGAAATTTTGTTTAGAATGATATTTTGCAGTGATAGCTATTTTTTTTGAGAGCAAGAAAATTATACGGTTTTGATTAAAGTCAACTAGGATTTCGTGAATTACATAATTAGCTAAAACCCCACTAGGCCGATTTACTAAGCCTTGAAAAAATCAGCCATCGCGGAGAAGGCGAGTTTAAACAAAACTGCTTAACAGATTTTTGATATCTACTCTCGTCAAAGAGTAAAAAATGAATATCGCTGTAAAAACCAGAAACAAGAGAGCACGAAGACACCGGCTATTTTTGTAGGAGTGTTAGGTCGAATTTGCGTGTCGTCCCAATTGTTTTCTCCCAGCCCGTATGAAAGTACAATAAGACGGGAATTTCTGTTAGCTGGTTGCCACATAATAATAATAATTATTATTATTATTATTTGCAATTGGGCAATCGCCTGGTAGCAAGCTATAACCTCACTCACCTACCAATCGCCTCCTAAAATGTCCAACCCCCCCCCCCTCCCGCCCTTCTCCTTCACCAACTCCTCCGAAAGTAAATCCCACCTTTTAAATTTATTGCCTATCCCACTTTGTTCTGCTGTTCGTCAGGATGTTCTCATTAGGCGTATTTTAGCGATTGAATTTTTCACAAGCTGTTAGCAAGCATGTGCGAAGATTGTTTGCATTTACGAGAGATCGCTAAAATGCATTAACTTCATAGCCGGAGATGGCTACCGCCATGACGTTTCGAATTGGACTGTAGGTACAAGCCCTCTGACGTCACACCGCAGGGGGAGAGCACTGTGGGAAATAAAGCTTGTTTACAAGCATCTTGCTATGCCTTACCAGAAATAGAATTGGCCTGTGTAAGGCAGAAAACCTCTTCACGAATATGTTTATTGGAAAATGGAAACTTTTTTGTTCATTTACAACGTAATAAATAGTAGGCTAGTTTGATACCTACTGAATAAAATGTAAAAATTAATATTGTGCCATTTTCTTTCAAAATAACTTGAGTATCGTCCACATTGCGCCTAAATACAGTTTTTTTTTTTGTTTCAGATTTGTTCTAAATAAAACACGAAATGATGGTAGCCTAAACAGTCTGTGAACAAACCTACCGTCCTCCTGCCTCAGTTTCCAGAAACATGCAAACACCCTCAACTTGTTTGCAAACACCACTGTAAACAGGTGCGCAAAAATGCTGTTAATAGAATCCGGTACCAATTCAACCTACATTCTGCCTAGGCAGCCTAACTTACCCAGCCTCCATCTCCGTTCATTGAATTGGCGTAGAACAGTGCGTTTTTCATGTTCAGAAGTCCTTGTGCGTAAATTATTGTGACTTGTTCTCCTTGTTTACTTACTGGACGTTCATAATATTGGTTAGCCTACCTCAAAAGTAGATTTGTAAAACGTTTGTGGCAAATGCTGAGTTGCACTTAATTAGTTAAGAGTGCTGCTAGATTGTTTCCACATAAGTTTCACAAGTAACATTTGATAGATTCTCTCACCTGTGGGGCTGAAGCCAGTGTTTCAAATATTTAGAACATTCACACATGAACACGTAAGTTGTAGCTCTGGGACTTGCTCTACACGCCCGATTGCTAGGGTCCAGAAAAATAGCGAATTCAGATGACAAGTTAGAATCGAAGTCTTCATTTCTTCTACGATGGCAGTTGGACGACAGTTCGTTGAGCACTACGGGGAGGACTTTGATCCAATAACAAACTTGTTAGTGACCTAGGACCGCCATGCCTTGTCTGGAGTAAACTGACTGCTTACGGGGACAGCAACCAATGGACAGACAGCAGTGTATAACCTGCAGGTTCTTGACCTAGCAACATTTTCCTAATTTGATGAGTCCATTTTATTCTTGGGATGGTTTTTGTTTACAATTTTGCATAAAGTTAGTACCTATCAGACGAATTATGTTTGCATCATACAATAAAGTGGATACGTGTCATGAAATATAAAACATTTAGGCCTAGGTAAAATTAGAAAGCAGTAGTGCAAATTATTTTTGTCAGTTGGGGTTCGTTGTCATGCTAGTCCATGTTTGAGTTTCCACATGAAAAAAAAAAATGGAATATGGAGAGAGAGAAAACAGAATAGTAACATTGAGCTCGGGTGTTAAATGTCAACATATGCATAAATATCTACACTGTTACACGTCTACACAAATATTCCTCGAACTTTTTTTTTTGTTTGGTTCAAAGTGCCCAGGAGGTTTGGTAAACAGCTTGTTGGTGTTTGAAGCTTGTTGCGAGGTTACATTTCATTTACGCGTGCTTTTAGGATATTGTTTACATTTTTGACACTGCAGTACCTTGCCGAATGGGAGTACCACCGGGCGTGGTTACACAGTGGTAATGCACTTATTCTGGAGGACCAGAGTTCTATTCCTGGTCTCAAGTGCATGCTGGAATGTATCCTCACTACATATGCGGCGGCCTAATCATTCTCCGTTTACTGTATGTCCAAACCCATGGTTCCGTACCGAATGACTTAACTGTCGACGAGATGTAAAACGCAACTTAACCTACATAACGTTTTAAGTAACCATTGTCCTCAATCATTGACCGATAATAATTTTAATAGGGAATGTTAATCACTGTTTAGTACGGTACTTTTGTTGCAGTTGACGCACGGTATCGTATAGGCTGTTCTGGATAAAGTGAGCACTTCTTAATTTTTTTTCGGTCGTTTTGCAGCCATCTTAAATAGCATTAATATGGAC
>PNEQ01104732.1:58051-71862 GCA_003012365.1 Medauroidea extradentata
GGGGGGGGGGGGGGGGAGCACAAGAGACAGTAACTCATATTGATAGGGGAAAAAATTAAATATGTTTATTCACGGTAACAACGTGTACAAATTACCTGATGGTTGTCCGTATATAACCTAATTTCCTCATATTTGCACAGGAATAGCTGATGCCATATTGTAAACGTGTATATAAAGGCCTACTTGACATATCTTGTTTCTTCTCTCATCTGTGTAGCATACCGATTACTCGTAAATGTTCTATGAGTGTGATGCGTGGATGCATTGTGCAGATGATCTCGGCCGGAGTTTGCCGACTCACTACTCCACAAGTACCGCGTGTCTGCCAAGTCTAGGAACGAGTGCACGCATAAGTTCGACTGTCATGCTGGCATAGGCAGTAGGCCTAGTTGTGTGATATCTTATTGGTGGCTTCGGCCATTCTGATTTCAGTTTTTTGAATTCCCAACATCACTAGACGAATTATGTGTTTTGATCCCTACTACCTTGGATTTATCTGTTTCTTCTCGATAACTTCTGTTCCAGTCTATGTATCAAAAATTTTGTCACGACAGGGCATAAATACAAACTTAATCTATTTTCTGCAATTGCTGGAACCATAATATATTCATTATTTTGCAACGGGAAACAGCTGAAAAGGAAAACTTGCTTTATTTACGGGAGCGACTACAGAGGCCACAACATTAACAGAAACAATGCCATATGGATTCCATAAATGGTGAAGAAACAAACTATGCCTTGTCAGCGTGAAAAAAGTAAAACAATGTGTCTATTCCCTGATTTATAAGAATAACCGTAAAACCGATCTGACAGGGATCAATCCCCCTTAACAAATGCCAGTATGCTATTTGATATCCTGTACCTGTCATTGCGTAAAGTTGTGTCATCGTCTGAAATGAGCTCGCTGTCGACGAGGCGTGTAGCCCACTTTCTGTAGCATTATAATTTCCATTGCGGTGGAAAGTGATTTCGCAAATAAAATAGGCCTATGAGGTTAATTTATGAAATGATGCGTGACCTGTCGAAAAGTGCTCTCGTTTGTATAACGGGGTGTGCACGTGTCCGCTCAAGAGGGAGAGGTGATGAGCGAGGTGCAAGCGGTTATGACATCAGAAAATATTTCCCCTCCTCCCTTAGCTCCTTTCATCACTGAGATACACACTCGAGGCCAATTGGCTGGCCGGTCTAGTGTTTCTTCGGCAAGGCTATCTCCTGTAATTACTGATACTCCATGAGCTTCAATAATTGTGTATTCTTAAATTCACCATAACAAAAATGTTATATCGTCCCACACTGTTAGAAAAAATGTCCGTGAAATTAAGGAAAAGTACTGGCAAAAAATTATCCAGAAACCTTCGTAAAGTAACGGACACTCAGTTTTTCTTGATAACGGAACCATCCGTAAAGTAACGGGCAATCCGTTTTCCTCAAATAAATTTAACTTTCTGTAATCTACTAGCACTCCATTTTCTAGAAATACTACATTTTCTTATTAGCTATGTACTATCGAGATTCTGCTTTATTTGAGTAACTCCAGTGACTTGTTAGAGACAATTTGTATCGAGACAATTTTTGAGACCATTTGGACAAACACAAATTAACACCCAGCCAGACCTGGGAATCGAACCCAGAACCCCTCGCACCAAAGTCGGCCGCTCAACCAACTGAGCCACGGGGGGTCGGCTCCATTGAACCACAGTGACAATTTATCAGTAGATGAGTTCCATGCAGTGGTAAGATATCAACTTTATAAGATACAACTTTTGTATTTGACAACCAGGATTCATAGTGATTATTAATACAACTTTTTTTTTAAGAAACACAGTAAAATACGTTTTAAAATTGTAGAAACTTATTTTCATGAATTTATGGAAAGTTACGGTCAAACATCCGTAAACTGGCAATACGGACAAATTTCCGTAAACAAAATATTACGGAAGCCACTTCCGTAAAATTACAGTACTTTTCTGTAAATATTTCCGTGAATTTACGGAAATTTTTTACAGTGGGAGCGCCTTTAAGGGTTTAAAGTGCGATAAAATCATAATTTTATATTTATATGAAAGTGTTAGTTTTGTAGACGATACTTGTGAGTGCAGTTTCTTCATACAAAACTATTGTAGCTCTTATAATTTTCTCATAACGGCGCGTCAAAGTAAAAATTTGCATGTTCTTCTGCCACGCGAATACTGAAAACCAATTGACTTACGTGAGTGAAATAATTCACGGCGAAGTAACATGCCATGGATTACGTAATAAAACTTTTAAATAGTATCCCATAAACTATTTTTATATTTTGCAATTTTTTTCTGTACTTCTGCGATATTTTTAAAAAATTTCAAAATATGTTGTGGGTTTTTTTTTTTTTTTTTTTTTTTTTTTTTTTTTTTTTTTTTTTTTTTTTTTTTTTTTTTTTTTTTTTTTTTTTTTTTTTTTTTTTTTTTTTTTTTTTTTTTTTTTTTTTTTTTTTTTTTTTTTTTTTTTTTTTTTTTTTTTTTTTTTTTTTTTTTTTTTTTTTTTTTTTTTTTTTTTTATTGCAGAACTCGTGGTATGTAAGTTCGCAGTGAATGATTTCATGTAAGTAGATAAATTAGTTTTCGTAATTTGCATGGCTGCATAACTAACAAATTTCGACTTGACGCACCGTTATGAGAAAATTATGAGAACTGAAATTGTTTTGTATGAAGAAACTGCACACACAAGTATCGTCTTACAGGGTTCTTACGGTCCTGGAAAGTCCTGGAACTTTGACTATGTTCTTAAAAGTCCTTGAATTTTTTGATTTACGTACCTAATATTTTAGCTATTTTCCTAACATTAAAATCCTTTCTCAGAAATACGAAAAGCATATTTCGTGTACGCGTTATTTCCTCTTCACGCCAGTTTGGCGCGCCGCGAATAGAAGCGATGCTGTTACCGTCGAGTGTTGAAAGCTGAACCTTATCGCTTCACTGTCTCCGCGCATCAAACGCTGATAATTTACGCTCGGTGTATAGACCTCTAAAGGGGCCTCCTAGATATAGACTGTGTGTGTGCGTGTGTGTGTAAAGGTGGATTTACAACTATCCGTCGCGTCCGCCCGTCATCCGTCCGTCAGAAATGCTAGCGATTTACAGAAACCCGTCATCCGTATGTCGTTATTCCTTTAATTTGCAATGATACCAATGTACAAACAGAAAACTTCTGTGGGATATAAAAAGATCCCTTATAAGTTATATTATTTTTACAGATTTTTACTCAATCTATAGCTGCTTATAATTGCAAACACTGTTCTTCGCCACAAAGAAATTTAACGAGTGTAAGTATTTACTAATTAAATTACTTATGGTGTAACTGAGTAAGCATTATGTAAAAAATAATTTCTGTTGGTGTTTTAATTTTTTCGGTTGCCACAACTATCGCTATCGTATTATAAAATACAATTTATAGCGCCATCTAATAAATAAAAAAATGCACAGCCTTCTTATTAAAATAAACAGTTAAAACGATCGTCGCCATCTTTAGAAGGCTGTAATTTCACCCGTCCGTCTGTCAAAAGTTAAAACTTGGCAAGCTTTCGACGGACGAACTGATAGAATTATTCCAGACACCTGATTGGCTAAAAGTCACGTGATCGACGGACGCGACGGATCGTTGTAAGTCCCGCTTTAGGTTGCTATTGACCGACGTGTGTAATGCATTATCGTCTCTCCGCGCAAGCTGCTCAGCTGACGTGCAGTGCTTTACTGTTGTCCTTTTTCCTATGGGACTTTCAGCGGTGACCACATTATTTGATTTGTGGTCAACACAGTACTAAGTCTAACGCTCGTTTCTATATTTGTGTTTTTCAAATCTGGTTGTTATTTTTTCAGATATTGCAGTCGGGGAAAGCCATTTTAAGGGCCTAAAAATGGTCTATCTAATAAACGTGCCGAATTTTTAAAACTATATCTACGTAGTTTGAAGTGTGTGTTCTTTTCGTAGATATACAAGTAGTGTCTATACAAATATAATGCGCGTTAATTAGTTTCGCCAAAAAAAAAATTAATAGGCGTAACTCTTTGCAACGCATTTGAAGCAAAGGTAGGGAGGCGCCTTAAACAGCTATGTAAGCGCTGACCAAATCAGTCCACTCCATGTACGACTGAGATGACGATGTGTGCTGGCACCAAGGAGGCTGGCACAGACATGCTGTCGCATGCATGCTGGACTTACAGCTGGGAGCACCACGCCGCGCCGTCTGGTGAAAGTGCCGGCTGCGTACACACTATGACGGCCACGTGGTGTCGTTGAACTGTCTGCCGCTGATATGCTTTCACTGGACGGACCGGCGGGAACAAGTGTCTGCGTCGACCAGGGGCCAGCGCGGCCCGTCGTGAAAGCTACGGCGGCCGGTATCGCATTGTTCCAGGCTCGTGTGCGCCGTCCCTCTCCTGCCGAGTCATGGGAATCAGGTTCCTCTGGTGACTGGAGGGTTGTCCACGATGTCTTGTTACTCCCTAGTTGTAGTCAATGCATATGGTCTATACATGGTGTGAAGGTGGAGTTACGGTTTCTTGTGTTGAAACAACCGAGAGGTGGCCGTCACCTGGGGCCGCCGAGCGGTGTGTATAGAGCTTCGACCATTACCAGATTTTTCGAAAACTACTGAACGCGCATGATCTCTGCTTATAAATTGCATTCAGATGAACGTTCCTCGCGTGTATACCCATTAAATATTCGCTAGTAAGTATTAAAGCATATTTTTAACTGCTGAAAATGGAGAAAATATATAGTTTAATGCGGTCGTTTTAAGCATGAAAGTCGTGGTGCAGATCTTTTAAATTAAAGGGCGTGTACAATACACCTTCATCGTTAATATTACTTCATAAAATGATAGGGTCACCGCTGAATATCTTGTAGAGGCGAGTTGTCTGTGAGAAGACTGCACTCCAGTTCAGTGACTTGCGCCTAGAGGCTAGGGTGATGTCCTATCTCGTCTTACCGCTTCCGTACTTGAAGGCGTTGAACGCGCTAAATACGTCCACCCAGTGGATCCGTTCGGGCTCCCATCATTCTTATGACAGATAATAATTTTGCACCATGTTTTGGGGGACCTCTTCAGAAGCATTTCTCAGGTGATCGAGAAAATGCAAGTCTCACTGCTTAGGTTCATCCATGGTTTCGTAGCGCTGCTGTACAGTATGACCCCCTAAAAGAATTACCACACGTTGAAAGATTTGGGCTTCGAGATGACCATTCAAGTGTAACAGCTAGCACTATTGAACCTGGACTGATCCAACGATTCCAGGCCTCGGAAAGGTATTCCCTAACAGCGGAGACATTGGGCTGACGCCCCAGCCTTTTGGAACCCAACAATCCTCGTTTCAAGGGTTTAGTCGCTGGTATCTCACATTGTTTCAGTTTCTTATCCGCAAATAACACAATGCGTACCATAAATACACCTACATACCATAATAGAGAAAGAGTGTCAGGACGTTGTGGACAACTAACTGCTCGGTGCTTACATCACCTAGCTCCTAGGTTCCAGTGCGACCACTGTCCTATGAATAGCAGCGTCAAGGCTCGGCTAATGACGAAGCCGAGAAACACCGTGCTGACTTCCAGACCTGCTGTTGTTATCTTGCCGAAATATTTACGTCTTTTAGTCCTTGACCGGCTACTTCCAGTAGTCATGCATCGGTAGCCATGCGTAAATCCTCCAGTGTATGTTTCATAACCGTCCTAGGACATTACAATGCAATCGCCTGTCCCTAAACTTCGGAACGGCGTGCTGACAGACGTGCGGGGTTTTCCCCCCATATATCTGCAAAATAATTTTTAGGGTCATCTGAAGACACATCTTGTATGTCCATTCGTTGTCATAGCTGTGAGGTTTAGTAAAGTTGTGTGGCAGTTTCGTAAATGAACGGTGACTGCTTGCTTCCTGGTTGTTTATTAGATCTTGTATTTACTAGTACGGTTTCGTCTGAAGAAAGGTAATCCTTACTAAAAGTACTGTAACTTTTCTCGCATACATATGTGTCTGATGTTTAAGTTCGAACGTACTAATGCCAACTTAACATGCCCGTGTTCCGCCAAAGTTGAGCCTACTAGAATATAGTTTCAACTGAAAATGTCTAAATATGACCCTGCCTGTTCAAATTTTCGGTTTAATTTTTTGAGATATAGTACTTGACAGTGAGCTGCTATGCTTCTCTTGTTATTCATGCAAAGATTCTTCTTGGAATCTTGTAGTAGTACGTAAGGTGAGTAAAGATAAGAGGCAGACAAGGCGAGCACTCGACAAGGTCATGGCTTCGGCGGCGCTAGTCGTATGACGTGGTGATGCGTCACCGGGTTGTGCAATGCATGTCTTTTTATTTGCACCACTTTCCCGTCTTCGCAGGAGTGACTTCAGATAACCTAGAACGTCCTACAAGAATAATCTTGTAATAAACTATTTGTATAATTTTAAGGTGGTTCATGTTTGAGACTAATCAATTTGTTTATTGTAACCAACTGTTGTACACAGTTTAATCTTTATCAGTATGATTAATTACACTGCTGTGTTTATGAAGAAGTGGACTAAATATAAAATTAGCTTCAGAAGTGACTATTTCCAAGCTAGTCTATATTTTACCAATTCACTATGTTTCGTATCCGTGCGTCTAAGATGTCGACCTTCCAGAACTAAGAAAACCTAATTCTTTGAGCGGTTACAGCTTTTTCTTAAGAGAAGCTGCAAATCGGTTTAATTCCCAGACTGTCTGATTGTAAGATCTATACCATACATGTACACAGTATAACTGAAAGAGTTCTTTTTTTGTGATATTCTTACTTCGAGGATTCGGAGCATTGAAATGGCGCGGTAGGTTTTGTCTTGTGACTACACTACTGCAATTCTGTAGTATAGTTATAATAGCCTATATCTAGTACAACTGAGAAGTGCAGGCTCTATTTTGTAACTTATTAACCGAATAGTGTGAATAAGCTGAAAGTAACTTAAAAAGAAAAATATAATTTGGTTGTGATGTTATTTTGAGGGTTCGAAACATTTAAATGGCGCAGCAGGTTGACTACGCTACTGCATTTCTGCTAAGAGTTCAGTTACGACGTGAGGTTTAAAACTATATTGATTGCAGATTGGGTTGAAGAGGTCGTTAATAATCGCGGCTTGATAATTGAGAGCAGCTGTGATTGCACTTACACGTAACTGGGACATGACGGGTGTTTTGACCCGAGGTGGCGGGTTTTCGCTCTTCCTAGTTGTTTTGTCCGCAGTTCTTCGTCGTTGCACAGCGCTTGATGGCAGTTCACGCCTTTAGACTCTTCGCGGTAAAGTGAGCAGTATTGAGAACCATCTTGTATAATGCAATAACAACATGTTATTGCCTCGGGCGTTAACTTTCGATCACGATGCATAACAAATAGACAGAAAATTACAAATTGGTAGGAAAGGGAGAAAAAGAACAAGTACCCGGAGCCCAAGGCCTTGAAAAGTGCTGACAATACCGTGAACCGCCTATTTAACTATTTACTTTACTGGCTGAAACTTACTGTTGGGCCGAGCTTCTTACCATTGGCTCTGGGCACGGCCTGGTTGTTCTGAAAGTTGTCTACTGTCGCGGAGCTCGGTTCCCGACGGTGTTAGTTTCTGTATATTCGCATGTGGCAGTCATGCCGGACGATGCCGCTGGTCGGCAGGTTTTCTCGGGAATCTCCCATTTCCCCGATGCTCTTCTCGCACCTCCCCTCACCAACTGAAAACCTAGCTGTTCTAGCGATGACAAACATATCTTCACTATCCTCTTGTTACGTCCCCTATTAACAGTAGTTCCTACATTCAAGCGATAGCGGGGTTACGTATAAATATATAGAATGTCTAGAAACAAACTCCTAATAAGCACACCACGCGAATCCTGGGCTAAAATTGAGACGAAAATGTCAGTGGCAAAAGTTGTACGACATCTTATGTGCACAATGTGGCACCACTGTACGGAGTGTGTCCCCTCTTGCGCTCCGCGATCAGGTATTATTTCATTTATATTAAGTCAAGTAAACATAATAATGTTTGGACTGATCCATGGGACTGATCAAAATTTTAACCTTGACCACGGTCGTAGAAGTACAGGTCTATCTACCAATGTATTTTGCTTGACCCCCTTGTTGTTTGGCTGTAGTTCAAGTTACCGAGCATGTTGTACTTTTTGGCGCTGTAATCCGGACGGTCGGACTCAAACTCCGCCCACATTTTTCCATTGTTAACATTTTAAAGTAAATAAAGAATTCATGGAGCCAATACGTTTTGATAAATTAAAAATTGTGTATCTTAATGGGAGGGAAGTGGGCGGAGTTTGAGCCGACCGCCCTAATAGCAACGCCAAAAACGTATAGCATTATCGTGAACTTAGTGAACTACAGCCAAACAACAAAGGGGGCGAGTGTCCAGGCCTGTTCTTCTACGGCCGTGACCTGGACCAATAATACACAGGTCAGAACAGTAGTAGTAAGATATCTGTGGAGCGCAAGAGGGGACTAAGTACAGTGCTTATGTTGTAGTATAACATTTTGCCTCTGACATTTTCGTCTCCATGTTAGTCTAGGATTCGTGTGGTGTGCTTTTTAAGCGTTTGTTTCTGGACACCCTATATAAAGAAATACTAACAGATTTCAGTGTGTACTCAGGCCCAGTCTATTGTTCATTGTCTGATGTTCCAATGAATAGTAGCTAATGAACACGGGACAGCGGATTCTAACATGCAGGTCACCGAACTCGCGCAATTGTCCTTTCTTGCCGTATAAATGTATCTCTTTGAACGTTATAAGAGAATGTCGTTAAAGCGGATTAATTGTATTTGTGAAAGTGCAGTCTGCCAGTGATGTGAAATAACTCGTGTGTTACATACGTAAATTTGTGAAATTTTCGTTCTTATATAAAATACCAGGGTTTGCTATTATACTGTGTAGGCTATATAACTCTCAGCCGGTCGTTTCGAAACAAGTTACTAATACGGGATTTTCCTTTACGCGTCTAAAAGTAGTTCAGGGTGTAGTGATCACTTGAAACCCTAATTACGTTTTTACTTTCAGGTCATTTATAGCGTCCTGCCAATTTTTGTTACTAACAAACCAACCTAAGTAACAGTTGAAGTGTATACATTGTACCGTACTCAAAATTAATGCTAAGGTCATAATTACTATTTTTTTAAAATTTAAAATTATTATTTTGGACTAGGCCCTATATGGTCTTAAGAAGTGCTTACATTATTGCGAATCTCCTATAGAGGAGCGGACCCACTTTACATGCATGCACCTGTATGTGTAGATATAGGGTATTAGTTCTGCCACTGCGAAGCTATGATGAAACTGTGCGAGCTAAAGTTGTTTTGTAAGAAGAAACTGTTCTCATAAATATCGTCTACCTAACAAACACTATACCATAAAATATAAAATTACGAGATTAACAACCTTAAGACAGATTATTTAATTTACCGTTTTCTCAGTTATCCGCAATATTTATACCTAGAGAGTAATTGATTGCAGGTGAAGTTATTTGCTTGTTAGGCTTCATTAGTTTATGCTGTTCATGATAAACAGAGTACTGCTTACAATTTTCTGTGAGCCATTACGCTTCCGTATTTACTATTTTAAATACGAAAACCCTTGTAACTAAAAGCTAGCGTAAACATTTCAAAACTTCTATAGCCCCAATGAATACATTTTTTATCATAGGTGTTGGCAAATGCTCACTTTACAGTGAACCGGTTATATTTATGTATACGACATTCATGTGTTCTCATTTTACTAGCCAAATGAGAAATATCATTAAATACTACAGTAGGCCTACTTACTTTGTGATATATATTTATCGTAATTGAATCGTGAGGGTAAAAACAACTGTACGGGCAAATTTTACTATGTTGGTAACATGAAACTAGAGATGGAGGGGATCAGTTCTGCAACTGTTGCTCGTGGATAATATCTCCGGAGAACATGTGATGTCTTACGGCTGTATTGCGACAGTCAATATTGCGAAATGACGGACGGAAACGTGTGTCGGTTACGGTGGACGGTTGCAATGACCTTGGCGATAAGTGCCGGAGGTGTTGTGGTCTAGCTTGTACTACCGGTGTAGCATGCACGCGTGCATGAACCATCTTGGGATGGGTGAAACTTCAGGTTCATTCATTGTTCGTTTGAGCAGTAATAATGCTATATAACCCGTCAGTTGTACATGTATATGAATATGTATAATTATCCGTTGTTATAGACTATTAATTTTACAGTAAAGGATTACATATATTTAGGGAACAACTTTAGTACCTACGAACATGTATGTAATGAACTTTAAATCAATCTGGCTATCTAAAATAGCATATTTAACTTTCCCATTTTGCTGTACTTATTACACACATTGCAATGTTTTCTTACTTAAAGTTTAATATATAAACATAAGAAAAAAATAATAAAATAATAACGTTGATGAAACTATTATGTTGTTGTTGCCGTATATTCCGAGACACTGTAGACGGAACCGTTAAAAATATGATTTTTAAACTGTTATATTCAACGTTTTGGAAGCTTGTTAAACGAGCTTATTCCAACATACTATTAACTGTTTTCATAGCATATGATTTATCCGCAGAATTTATATTACTTGTTCGAGTATTATAATTATGCATCTGCATACTTGTGAGGTACGTATTTATTTTTATAGGTGTACAGGCACATGTAGTATCTTTAAAATCTTAAAATATTTCTTGCAGCTGTCCATGGGAGACAAATGTAACATTATTTTGATCTGTTGATTATAGTATAGCGTTGAATCAGTGTATACTGTTACGATTCCTTGGGCCGCCTTCCGTTTTCTGCTGACAGCGCTGATATCACTGACAGTTCGCCAGTGTCCGTCAGCAATAAGTAAAGTGTCTCCAGTAAGCAATTAAATATTTCTCCGCCAGTAAATAGATAATATCGGGAAAAATCAATAAACATAACTGCAGTCTGCGTTGCCTAGCAACTATATCGCTCAGTGATATTCTGGCGATAACAATGTTTATTTTGTTCATTGTGTAAATTGTATTTACTTAAAAATGAAGTCTGTTAATTTTTTAGCATATTGATGCATCTAACACGACTTACAACTGTGTGTTTTTTTTTTACACAGCGAAGCCTAATATCGTGCGTATTTATGTTTGTCATGCTGTACACATTATAGTTAGCAATTATTTTTAAATACTAAGTAAGGTATAATTCAACCTCTTAATATTTTTTAAGCTTTGCAAACGACAAATGTTTCTATACCTATAAACAGACATTAAACAAACGTAAGTAACTTACATATGCTTAGCATATACTGTATATAAATTAACAGTTAACTGCTTCGGCCATTATATCTAAAATAAACAATTTCTTGTCCTACCATTGTATCACTTCAACCTTTGAATTTCCGCCAGAAATATTGTTTTCTTTGACAACACTGATGCTCTGGAGCGCCAGTAAAATCAGTATCTTAGCAAACGGATGTAGCCTCGCCATGGGCGTACCTAGAAATAGTTTTCGGAGGGGATTTTGAACTCTCAACGTTCATAAATGTTTCAATGACATCTGTGTTTGATGATTTATACGTATTATTAACGTATTTTATTAACATTGTGGTTGTTTTTTTAGTATATTGTACCTTTTGAAATATAAAATGTAATAACTAGATAAGGAAACAGACATTTCGGAGGGGGTTTGAACCCCCTGAACCTGTGTACGCCCATGAGCCTCGCACAGGGTATCATCAACCAACCTTCAGTAACTATCAGTGCTTGTAAACAATATTGGAACTATAGATGACGTTACCGAAATCACTGGCCAGTGTAATCAGAGAATGACGGGAGACGGCCTTGGTATAGGTAGGGAAAGTAAACATTAGCGAGTTCCAGTGACGTGTACGTTAGAATCCACTGCCGTAAGGGTATTCAAGTGCGATACAATCATAATTTTATATTTTTATGAAATATTGTTATTTTTGTATACCATACTTGTGAGTGCAGTTTCCTCTTACCAAACAATCTTAGCTTGCGTAGTTTTCCCATAACGGTGCGTCAAAGTCAAAATTTGCATATTCTGCTGCTATGCAAAGAGTGAAAACCAACTGATCTACTTACAATAAAATTCATTGTGAACTTACATCTCATGAGTTATGCAATGAAACATTAGAAAACCCACAACGTAATATTTTGAATTAAAAAAAAAAAATCTGAAAAGTATGGAAAACATTTGGAAAGTCTGTAATTTTTTAAAAATTCAAAAACAGTTCGCGCAATGTTTTCAAATATTTCATTACGTTGCCCATATTATGTTATTTCACTGTGAATTATTTAGTTTAAGTAGGTCAGTTGGTTTTCACTCTTTGCACGGCAGCAAAACATGCAAATTTTGACTTTGACGCACCGTTATGGGAAAACTACGCAAGCTTAAACTGTTTCGTAAGAGGAAACTGCATTCACAGGTATCGTATACAAAACTAACAATATTTCATATAAATATAAAATTATGACTATCTCACGTGAACACCCTTAAGCCCTGGCCGTTTCTCGTTAGCTGCTACTCACTGGAGTAATAGACAATGAACGAATAGACGAGACTTGATACCTACATGCATGGGATAGTGGTTTCTGACAATGTCATTGAACTAGCGGGTATTCACCGCAAAGTGAGCTATTTTGAAGACCACGACATAATCATTTCAGGGTAGGTAATAATAACAGAGAATGTATTTAGCTTTACCTTATGTAAATGTCTGAAGACAAAACGAAAAGTATATTTTAATAAGATTTTACTTGGGCAACACACTACATAAGTGATCAGTGATCACTTACCGGGGATAGCTTGAATAGCAGCCAGGAAAACTCGTTTCAGTTGCATGGGAACATTGAAATTCGAAATAGAATGGGGCCTGCTGCTTTGACAGTTAAGGCAAATCAATCACGTTTTCTGAAACTGCTTTATAGTTAACGGGATTGAATATATAATTTGATTCATGTAAGAATCACGTAGGATCGACAGAAACGCCGCAACCACTGCGGCAGTAAAAACAAGAGATGTCCGCCAATCAGTACTGGTTTCTGTGACGTCAGTGCGACAAAAATGGCGGACGCGAGGTGGATTATGTAGAAATTATATCGATTTTATTCGATTCGGAAGATAATTAATTTTGTACCTAAATGTTGATGTAGGCTACAGGCAGTAAATTACGTTAATTTATTTTAAAAGAGAGTTTTGTCGGTTAACATAAGCAAATCATTGTCTTTTCCAAACTTGTAGTTATGAGACATTTCAGAATGCTAGTGGATATTTAATATATATATATATAAATATATATATATATATATATATATTTAATATTACAAATAAATGGAAACAGTCTTGAATACTGTAAACATCTAAGGCTGTCGTACCAGACTAGTTTGTAGTGGCAATTAACTACTGTATTTACAGTTTTTTTTTGTATTTGTCGCGTGGTAGTGATACTATTTTTCGCAATAACAATAATTTTTGTGTCGCTTCTGTCATGCCTGTGTTTAGTATGGCTGTGGGACCGACAAACGTGGTGTATAGCAACATTCGGGATGAACAAGAACAAAACTAGAAACAAATTCCTAGCGTATACCTTCTCCTTCAAAATATAATATAAAAAATCTGTTGCTGGCTAGCCTAACTTAAAAAACACAGTTTTTAAAATTTAAATTTGGTTATAAAACGTAGTTAACCTTCAATTCGTTTTACGGTAGGGCCAATCCCGTTAAAATGATTAGTTCGCTCACACAGTAACTGAGTCGTTTTGCTATTCGTAATGTGGT
>PNEQ01104732.1:71962-82640 GCA_003012365.1 Medauroidea extradentata
GGGGGGGGGGGGGGGGGGGGGGGGGGGGGGGGGGGGGGATGCAGTGAAGGTTCGACATGGTAGTGGTTTAAAAAGGAAAGCCTCTCGCCCACTTCGTGTGGAGATGTGTAATTGTCAGCTTTTCACATAGCGACAGTGGAGTTATCATAAACACGTTAGCGAGTTTGTAATAGCGACAGTGAGCGTTAATGCGGGGACTAGAACATCCGGTATTACCACTTGTGCTGAGAAATCCGCTTGATGGAGTCTTGGCGGATGCGGGTGAAATAAGGAAAGTGATCTAAATAAACGATAATGCGTACTTTCACTGTGGATGCAGTGTCAACGCTCGAGCTTCGTGTCTTGGACATTGAAGAGGCCCTTGCCTCAAGGGGCACGCAGGCGCGCACTCTCTACCACTCCTCTAGTGGTTCGTGGAAGCTGCGCCCTCTGTCCTCGCCTGCCTGCTTGCTTGCTCGATGTCGGATGGGCGGCGACCACGTCTGCAGACAATCGGGTGGGCTGCCTCGCTAACTGCCCGTTTATACGGCGACTCTGGAGCGTGACTTGCAGTCGCGAATGTCCTTGGAAGTCTCGTGCTGCGACGTTTACAACGACCACCGCTGGCGGGCGTTACACGTTTAGAGCATATCTTCGCTTATCAGTCGACCGTCATGAGATTCTGAGCAAACTGCTGTACCGAGTATCCAGATTCTGAAATGTAACTGCAATACAGTAACAGAATGAAAGCAAGATCAATGCTTATCCTGTGTTCGTTTTACGAATATGTGTATAGTACTTTGAAATAAACACTTCCCCTCCCTCCACCGTACAAATAAAATCATGGCGTAATCTCCGACGTCTAAGAAAATATTTTGGACGCTTTTCCAGGCCATGGTTGCGTTGCGTAGAACGTGGAACAAGTTTTTGAACGTTTGTGGGTGGCTATATTTTAAACATTACTAAGTTTAATGGCGATTTTTATGTGTTGGCTACTACGAGGGAGTTTATCACTTCGTGTATGTATTTTATTATTGTGTTCACTGGCCGAGCGAGGTGCTACGTTGGCCTCCCATTCGGGAGGACGCGGGTTCGATCCCCTGCTCTGGCCATCGATAACTTTTTTTCCGTGGTGGTTTCCCGAAATCGCTCCAGGCAAATGCTATGATGGCCATGGCAGTCTCTTCTCCCAGCTCCTGTCTTTGTGTGTCATTATGCCATGTTGTGTGTCGTCGTCTCTAATGACCTCGATGTCGACGAGACGCCAAATCTGTGTTCACCGTCTTCACCGCACTGCCATTTTATTGCAATGATTTATCGGTATTATAACAAGCCAATCAGAGGGCAACATAAAAGATATACTCTGTTTTACGTTGCCTACGAATCTCATACTGCACTATCAGTTTACTTAGAACTGAATACGATGACGAACCTATGGTTTTACCGCGACTGTAGCTAGAACTCCTTTTGCACAATGTGTATTTGAGTGGGGAGATCCCGGAAAGATGAATTTGGTTTACAGCGTAGCCTGTACTCGTAACTGAGGTTTAATCTTGGCACGTCGCGAATTCATGCCCGATGTTGAAAATTTCGTAATGACGTTTCCTAGCGTTCCGATAATCAGTTGTGGTGCAACTTGGGGCGCCGTTTGCATTTTAAGCTGTCTTACTGGGTACAATAGGTGACAAGTTTGTTACTGTCACGGCAACATTTCCAAACCCACCGTTGCTTTGACAGTTGACAACCATGTAGCAACAGTTCGGCCTTCAGCTACGTTAGCTTGTGCACGATAACGAAGGATAGTGTACATACAAAATTCGTATTCCGATAAATATCTGGGCAAAACGAAATCAGCTGCTGATACCTTACGAATTCCGCAGGATGTTGTTAATTGCGGACTGATACTGCGCAGTATTATTGTACTTATGTTGTGTTAATTTCAAGGATGTTGCTACACGACTGTTTAGAGCAGAAATTATCATGATCTGAAAATCAGTTGACAAAGTTTCGAATATGACGGTTTAAACGTGTTCTTTGAATCGGCATCTTGATAGCGTTAGCGGTAGCCATTCTTCTCGAATTCGCCATTACAGACGGATTAAAAAAGTAAATCGATTTACATCTACAGCTGTTTATTTTGCCATGACATTTAATCTAGTGTGTTAATTGTTTTTATTGATATATAAATGTATACGAGCATTCATAGAGTATTACCTTTTTTTCTGAGTTTATTGTAATTTTTTTAATGAGTATTATATTCGTTATCAAAATAAGTTTATATGTTAAGGTATTCCCAAGAATGTAAATACATTTATACTAACTAACCGTTCATTATAATTTCGCCTGTGGCACGCCACAAGAAGTCAGTAGTAGACTGTAGAAAATTTAGTTTGTGTGTGATATCTGTATATAATAGTTATACTTTTGTGCGTGATGGTTGTACTACTAATATGAGCGTAATTGAATTTGCGTAAGCTTATTTCAAAAACTTGTACGACGTGGCCGGATGACTACAGTTTTCTATGTGGCTCTAATAATGTTTTCCGCTGTTAGTGTATGTCTTATCGTACAGTATAGAAGAGCGTGTTGTGTTCAGCTGCTAAATACAGACGTCGACGAACCTGCTAACAGTGAAAGTTAGCACGTGGTAGTTTTCACGTGCAAACACATCCGAGGAGGATTAGCATGTTCTACGTCAGCATTGAAGGTCATGCAGAAATCCTGCTCGGCCGAGGCAAGATGTTTTTGCCGGTTCGCATGCGCCAAAAAATAAATCATGCACTACTCATACATTTTTGTTTTGAATTCCTAATTGTTGAGTGGTAACCCTATGGTGTTCGGGGGGAGGGTACATTGTCCCAATCAAAATTTGGTGTTTGTCGTTTAGTGAAGATCTAAAACATTAACTAGATGAATAAAATAAATTTTTAAAGGCCATGCTCTCTAGTTAAATTTTTTTTAGCGATATTAATTTTTACGCCTAAAAGATAGCAGATATAAAAAATATGTCTGGCAGTGTTGTCTAAAATATTTTTCTCCATGTTGGCTGTTTTTTCATGGCGGTAAATACTATAGTTCTTGCTAATTTTAAGTCAAAACCGTATAATTTTTTGCTTTGAAAAAATTAGTTATTACGCAAAAACAATTTTAAACAAAACTGCCAGATAGGTTTTTTATATCTGCTCTCGTTTAAACTTACAAAAAAATAATAATTATTATTATCGCAAAATCAGTAGAAACTAAAGCGCATGGCCGTTACAATCGACTTCAATAGGCAATTTATTTACTGAAAGTCTCCAAAACTAATATTTTGGTTGAGGCAAAGTAACCCCGCAAAGGGTCAAACTTACCCCAGGTCACTGAAACGCTAAGTAAGCCTGTTATTGAATTAATAAGTTTAGTGTAGTGCCTTTTGGCGAACTAACGACAGCTGCCATGGGCGACCTGGGTCGTTCCCCCCCCCTTTTTTTTTTTGCATGTGGGAAACCTGGCGGACGTTGTGCCTTTGGCGGCGAAGTTTTCTGTGGACTATGATTACTGTAGTTTTCCACTCTGCGCATTACGTCGCTGCAGTTCGTGTCATTCATCTAGTATGTTCGGCAGGTGCTTAGGTCGCTAGTAACAATATTCCCTGCCCTCGGCCACCGCCCCAGTAACTTATAGGCTATTTTTTTATTGGCTTCGTCGGCTGTGGGGTTATTAGAGAAGTTCTGTGACACAAGTTGGCACAAAGTCAGGTATTGGAGAGGAATCGGACATAACGTTTGATGAGGAATCTTCACAGCGATTTCGGGAAACCGTCAAAATCCGAAATAGGAATGGCCGCTGCAAATGACTGGCCGAGTCCATGTCGTTCCGATATACTTAGTTTACTTAATCATGTCCTAGTGAGCTTTTTGCAACTTGTTTTGACAAATAGGCCTATATAGTACCGGTAAGCGATGAACACAGCGTTTAGGCCTGCGAATAGTTCACCGTAGTCAAAAGTCAACGTCTCAGGTCAATATAAAATATATGTTTTTATTATTCTCGACTGTACATACTTATAACTCCCTTTCTCATTTGAATAGTTAACGCACATTTTGAGAAATGGCACAGAACATTGTTTAGTACCTTGCTGTTTAAAAATAACTCATCATTTATTGTAAACAATTTTTCAGTAGCCTGATAAATTTGTAATATATTCAATTTTCAGTGTCACTTGCAACAGTAATGTTTGGCGCACTCACACATGTCAGCAGACACATATATTGATGTTTATAGTACCGTGTCATGTCGCGCGACCAGAGCAGCGATGTCGTATATGTGACCTTTCACTGGCGGCAGACTTGGACCAGCACCCGGCACCGGAGGCGTTGTTTCACATCGTGTGAGTGGAGCTTTCTCTCCATGTCGCTGCTGCAGTGTGGACAGTGAGTGGACTTATGTTCCGTGACACGAGGCACGAGGTGTTTCTTGACGCACAAGGCTCTTCAAATTTGCAGAAAATCGTAATTTTATATTAACATGGAATAGTGTTAGTTTTGCAGACGTTACTTTAGAGTACAGCTTCATCTGGGGGGGGGGGGGAATTAACTCGGCCAGTTTTCCAATATTGGCACTCCAAAGTCGAAATTTGCACGTATTTTGTTTCTTAATGAGTCGCGAGATTCAATGAATATAATTAAATAAAAAATTCACATTGAAAGTAGCCTACATGTCACGGGATACTACTTGACAAGTTTTAAATTCCATTACAAAAAAAAATTGTATTTAAAAATATTTTCTTAGTTGTATATTTTTTTGCCTTATTTTTATCTATGTTTTAATAAATGTAGGAACGTGCCTGTTCCAAAGACTCGTGGTCTGATTATTATTATTCCAATTTTAAGTTCCTTTCCGCTGCACATCAAAGTATGCTTATTGGTGTCTGTTTCTACGCGAGTGCATTTGATGGATGCGTGAAGGTCGACCCAATCATGCCGCACATCGGGTCCCGAGCCCGTATAAGGCAGGCTCTAAAATTATCTAGCGCGCGCTACGATCCGTCTGGCCGTCGCCGACGATGTAGCCGGGGTCGCCGGGCAGGTCGTCCGTCAAGGGCGAGGACCCTGCCACGACCGCGCGGAATGTGGCCCGCGGGTCGCGCCGACAATTTTCGCCACTGTCCTGGCATTCGACTGTTGTCGCATCTGCGTTCCACGGGGCAGCTTGTGCCTGTATTCAGATAGAAAGAACGCTTTGTTGGCGACTGATTCTACCCTGTTCTAAAAGGGAGTAGGGCCGCTGTTGGCACACTCCCCTCCATCATAGCGATCCTGACTCGATTTTCGGCGAGGTCGGTCCCCATATTTCCGAACGTGGGAATCGTGTCGGACGATACCGCTGGTGGGCGGGTTTTATCGGGGATATCCCGTTTTACGCTCCTTCACCCCGGCGCTGCTCCATGCACATATCATGTCACCCAGGGTCATTTTATGAAAATGTAAGGCTCGGGGGAACACAAATCACACACCCCATCCCCCTGTATTTTTATTTTAGATACAGTGATAATTTTGAGGCATGGTATATTTATCTTTCTATAGGAGGCATGTAGTCACTTATATAAACATTACAATTACAAGTACCACAGTAAATGTATTCAGTTCACACATAAATATTAGATACAGTCATTTGGGGTACTTTGCACCGGTCAGGATAACTTGGCGCCACCAGCCTAATTTAATTTCTGGTTGAAGCTATACGATTTCCTAAATTTGACTGTGTTCTTTGATAAAAAATTTGCTGATTGCTAAGTACGCATTACGATTGGAAGCTCTAAATTAATTTTGTAATAGAAAAACCTATGGTGCAAAGTTACCCTGAATTGGTGCAAAGTTACTCCAAATGACTGTATCCTATATGCGTGTAAAGCAAAAATAATAAGTTCCTAAAATTCAGTTTTACACAATTAAATGAATACTTCGGATTGTAGTGCCACATATAATAAAACGCCAGTTCATTTCGGTTGTTAATAATAATTGTTTTAAATTCAAAAGTCACGCCCCCTAGAGTGTGAGGCCCCGGGGCATGTGCTCCTATGCCCCCCCCCCCCCCCCAATAGCGACGCGCCCCTGATGTTACCCTTTACCAGCGCTAAATCCTGTGTTAGGTACTGGCCAACGTATCTTAACTTTAAAAAAGATTATGGATAACATGTTAACTAAATTGTCATGTGATGACATATTGACTTCAGAATATTAAGTTGGTTGCTAAATGTTAGTAGGTGTAACCTCTCAAGTGCATGTGTTTCCACTAGTATTGGTAAGAAAAAAAAAACTTTCGCGCTGTGGCCAAAGTGTTTTGAAATGGTCAGCAATGCGGTTGTACTCAGTTTCACACAATTTTAGTAACTTTTGACCGTTTTGAAGGCGCAATGTCAATGTAAGACAAAATGTACTGTAAGCGAGGTAAAATTGACACCTGAGGTTCATTTTAGTAACAGAAATATCGACTGGCATTGCGTCAAACCTGTATAGAACATAAACAGAGAACTACCAGCGTTTTTTAAATTAACTGAAATTGTAAAACGGAAGGTATAACCGTTCATGGCTAAGCAAGTTTTTTCTAAGACCCTCGCCATAGTAATTGGCTCAAGTCTTATTGAGTCCTCAGGTGTGAACTATTGTGAGTGGTTAAATTCAGTAATATTTATACTTACAAGTGGAGAAAAACACATGAAACAAACAGTAAGCAAGGCATTAATGCTTTTGATTGATTCCGACGTAAATCACCTGACTGCACTGTGCGTCTGCTATCACACCAGTACCCTTGATTGGCCGCAGTACGTTCCGTTTCCTCAGACTATAGAGGCCATTTGTTTCTGCTTTGTGAATAGTGTGTACATAGTGTTGGAGCGTCGACATGCCTCTCATTGGTTAAAGTAAGTTAATGCAGAAGTTTCTCGCATCCAAAGTATTGGAACACGTTCACGTAAGACAGCATTTACACGGCACCCACATGGATATGTTTTGCAACAAGTTCTTGCACGATATTGGTTGTTTACCTATGTCGTAGTTTTAAACATTTGCCTAGGTGGTTTAATTTTACAGCGAACATGTCCCCGAAAAAAAATTGTAGATATGTTTCTGGAACCTCCCAGCTAAAACCATGCTCATATTATATGTATAGTCTCTCTCATCAAAGAATTCCATTTTTTACAGGTATGTTAGCATTTATTTTTAAAGAGTTTTCCAAGTACAAACTAATTTTGACCTGTACCTCATTTGGTTTGTGCAAAAGTTCACTCGGCTGACGTTCCAGTTGGGCATTATGCAAGTCTATGTAAGGTAATATTGATTAGTTTGTGACAGTTGTGAAGATTAGCATGTATGCACCGAGCTACAGTAAAATACTTTTCATTTCGATACACCGTACAGTTTGCCTGTCAGTTTAGTTTGTTCTGGTATCACCTGTGATAGAGGAACACATTGCTTTTTCCTTTGAAACAGATGTAAAAAGGATGCCAACACAACTGTCAAAAATGGAATATTTTTGAGACATACTATGTATGACCGGTATGCCAGCAAGGGAGAATCAGTAGAACTGATGCGCACGAGTTTTGCACGTATTTTATGTCGTGTAAGATGTGGTTTAGCTGCGAACCACACATCGGGCAGCGCAGTGTTATTAGTAACGGAACGTGGGTAGTGTAAACTAGGTTAAGGGCGCCGCCTACCTACGCGTTAGAGACTCTGAAGTGACGAAGCTACGGGTGACCTTGAGCACACAAAAAACGCCGCGTCGCTGCAACGAACCAAGCGCTGAACTAATGTGCAAGGTAACTGCCGCTACATTTTTACTATGGAACTCTGAGCGGTGACGATGTAAATTTATTGGTGGTACACCTGTACGAAAACTCAGTGCACGTTGAGTTTCGCATATATCCTGTTACATTTTGAATTAAGGCAGTTAATTTTGAATTGCTTGAAAACGGCGTTTTTAAGAGTATGGTAGCTTTGCAATGATATTACGTTATTGTCCGAAGTGTTTTATTTTCGTACATTGGCACAATGGGTAGATGTGGAAAATAAAAAAAAAAAAAAAATGTCGACTGTATGTTGGCCGTCTCCTCAAACAGGCTACAAACAATCGGCAGACAAAATGTATGCGAGTGTTTGTTTCCCACGAGAAACCCACAGAGCTGTATTTTGATGCGGAAGCGCATTAGGCCGTGTCTCAATTCACTCACTGTGTGCTCTCTCGCGAACACTTCATATTGACGTCAGAGAGAGTGCTCTCTGGTCGTCTCAATTTGTTGGCGAGAGTGCGAAAGAGCGAGAGAACGAAACTGTTAACTCGCTGCGCTCTCTCGTTCTCTCTGGCGCACGCCATCTTGATTTAACAGCTGTGGTTTGAGGTTATTAAAGAAATGTGTGTCACATTTTCAATATTTATACATAAATAAATAATTCCAATGAACAGTTAATTATGTCGAGAAGCTGTATAAACATTTTCTGCCCTAATATACGTTTAAATACACAATAACAAAATTACGACATCGCTTATAAACAGTAATTCGCGGCTTGAAATGCGATGCTGATAAGTTTAAAATTGTTATTTGAATAGCCTACAAATATATTTTACGTGTTTATAACTTGTATTAATAACATTTACACACTTGTTACCTTTGCATTATTTGTTTACAAACTCGACGAGTGCATCGTCCCAATTGGAGAGAGCGAGAGTACCAGAGAGCTCTCTCTCGTAATGCGAAAGAGTGCTCTCGCCAGAGAGTACTCTTTAAATTGGGACACGACCTTAGTGTTTGCCGCGACTGGCCTTGGACGTGTTGCGAATTTCGTCGGATACTAATTTAGGATTTACTCCAACAGCCTATCATGGGATGCGTCACCGAACGAATGTAATGACATAAACAAAAAGTGCAATGTATTTACGGAATCATGGACATTAAAATGTCTGCTACATAATTGGAGAAGTAACAGTCGTTGAAACTCATTTCATCCCCCAAGAAAGCAACCTGGTTTGGGAGTGAAGTACCTCTTCCTTCTCCAAGGGGGTGCTACCTCAAGAGGTATTGGAAGTAGTAGGAGGTAGTAGGCTGTTGAAAGAATCGCAAGAAACTAAAAATATGTGACACAGTCTTACTTCGGGAGTAATTGCTCTACGGGACTTCGTGTCTATTTTACATACACTGGGTCCTTCCATTTGTATTTTTTTCCTTCAAAATCTACAGCGGTCATGCAAACAGCATTTCTGAACCCTCCTCCACAGTTTACTTAGTTATTCTTACGTGACTCACGTGCCCAAAATATTTTACGTTCAAACTTTTTATTTGACTATCGCTAAATACCCAGCGTAAATACGATAGTGTCCGTCATGTTCCGCTGTCACATGCACAATAAGTGAAGACGCTTTACAGGTGTTTGCGACATACAGATGACTGCAGACGTATGTCTGCGTACTCTGTTTGGAAACATCTGTCGGCGTACACAATAAGTGAAGACGCGTTACAGGTATTTGCGACATATAGATGACTGCAGACGTATGTCTGCATACTCTGTTTGCATACTCTGTTTGCAAACATCTGTCGACATACACAATAAGTGAAGACGCGTTACAGGTATTTGCGACATACAGATGACTGCAGACGTATGTCTGCATACTCTGTTTGCAAACATCTGTCGGCATACACAATAAGTGAAGACGCTTTACAGGTGTTTGCGACATACAGATGACTGCAGACATGTCTGCATACTCTGTTTGGAAGCATCTGTCGGCATACACAATAAGTGAAGACGCTTTACAGGTGTTTGCGACATACAGATGACTGCAGACATGTCTGCATACTCTGTTTGGAAACATTTGTCGGCGTACACAATAAGTGAAGACGCGTTACAGGTGTTTGCGACATACAGATGACTGCAGACATATGTATGCATACTCTGTTTGGAAACATCTGTCGGCATACACAATAAGTGAAGACGCTTTACAGGTGTTTGCGACATACAGATGACTGCAGACATGTCTGCATACTCTGTTTGGAAACATCTGTCGGCATACACAATAAGTGAAGACGCTTTACAGGTATTTGCGACATACAGATGACTGCAGACGTATGTCTGCATACTCTGTTTGCAAACATCTGTCGGCATACACAATAAGTGAAGACGCTTTACAGGTGTTTGCGACATACAGATGACTGCAGACATGTCTGCATACTCTGTTTGGAAACATCTGTCGGCATACACAATAAGTGAAGACGCTTTACAGGTGTTTGCGACATACAGATGACTGCAGACATGTCTGCATACTCTGTTTGGAAACATCTGTCGGCATACACAATAAGTGAAGACGCGTTACAGGTGTTTGCGACATACAGATGACTGCAGACATATGTCTGCATACTCTGTTTGCAAACATCTGTCGGCATACACAATAAGTGAAGACGCGTTACAGGTATTTGCGACATACAGATGACTGCAGACATGTCTGCATACTCTGTTTGGAAACATCTGTCGGCATACACAATAAGTGAAGACGCGTTACAGGTATTTGCGACATACAGATGACTGCAGACGTATGTCTGCATACTCTGTTTGCATACTCTGTTTGCAAACATCTGTCGACATACACAATAAGTGAAGACGCGTTACAGGTATTTGCGACATACAGATGACTGCAGACGTATGTCTGCATACTCTGTTTGCATACTCTGTTT
>PNEQ01104733.1:0-11571 GCA_003012365.1 Medauroidea extradentata
CAGGGTATGACACTCCGAGTGCACTTACTCGAGGACAGGGTATGACACTCCGAGTGCACTTACTTGAGGGCAGGATATGACACTCCGAGTGCACTTACTCGAAGACAGGATATGACACTCCGAGTGCACTTACTCGAGGACAGGGTATGACACTCCGAGAGCACTTACTCGAAGACAGGATATGACACTCCGAGTGCACTTACTCGAAGACAGGATATGACACTCCGAGTGCACTTACTCGAGGGCAGTGTATGTCAGTCTGAGAGCACTTACTCGAGGGCAGTGTATGTCAGTCTGAGAGCACTTACTCAAGGGCAGGGTATGACAATCAGAGAGCACTTACTAGAGGGCAGGGTATGACATTCTGATAGCACTTACTCGAGGGCAGGGTATGACACTCCGAGAGCACTTACTCGAGAGCAGGGTATGACACTTCGAGAGCAACTACTTGAGGGCAGGGTAAGACACTCCGAGAGCACTTAACTCGAAGACAGGATATAACACTTCGAGAGCACTTACTCGAGGGCAGGGTTTGACACTCCGAGTGCACTTACTCGAGGGCAGTGTATGTCAGTCTGAGAGCACTTACTCGTGGGCAGTGTATGACACTCTGAGAGCACTTACTCGTGGGCAGTGTATGACACTCTGAGAGCAGACAGACAAAAAGCCAGTTGCGTAGCGTGGATTGTTGCAAGGTGTGCGTTGGCTATACACAACACTGTGTTGTCTGTAGAAATGTTATTCTTGTAGTGAAAGATGCACTCTCGAGCCAGTGGCATACAAGACGCAAGGTACAATCCCTCAAGTTATACACCTCGGTACATGTA
Source organism: Medauroidea extradentata (assembly GCA_003012365.1). Taxonomy (NCBI): domain Eukaryota; kingdom Metazoa; phylum Arthropoda; class Insecta; order Phasmatodea; family Phasmatidae; genus Medauroidea; species Medauroidea extradentata. The sequence continues at coordinate 828 of PNEQ01104733.1, forward strand.
ACACAACTGTAATGTGCTTTCATTGTTGGTACAGCATATCTTGAAACACAACCACACTATGACACTGCTATAGGCACCTGTAGAGCACTGGAGATTGAAATCAATTAGGGCCTTATGGTGGAGAAGCCACAGAACGTTAAGAACTGGGAAAACAAAAATGCCTTCGAGATAAGCAGCTGGATAACCGCAGCGTCCGCCAATTTTACCAAGCATGAAATATCGAGGACCTGGTCCGTCAGGAAACACACCAGTATCGCCTTGGTGGGAGGCGAGCGTTCCAGCCATTGCGCTACAATCCGGCTGAAAAAAGTCCACAATCCGTATCGCCGTACAGTCTACGCGTTAGAAAGATTTCTTTACAGATAGTCAAGAATTCAATTTGATTATATGTAGTTTACGATAAATAAGCCATGCTTAAATAGCTGAAAAAACAGAAAAGCTCCTTAAGTGTCACATTTTTCCTCTTTCGAAAGTGGTAGTTGATAACATTATTATTATACTTAAAACACAAGAACAAACAATATTTATGGATCAACTTGGTTTAAAAAACATCGTTACTATTTCACAAATACATTTTAAATTTTAATGCAAATTTTTATTTTCTTATCATCGCTGTACATTTACAGGATCATTATATTTGCGAAAATAATACTTGAAAAGTGTTCACGTGTTTTTTTATACTTTTAAGAGTACACTGCGAGCAGAACTGAACATACTGTCCTACAGAACTGAGCGAGTTGAGGTATTGTATCACGTTGGGCTGGTAGCTAGGAGGATCTTGCCCTACTCATTTCAGCTTTACGTGGTTTCTCGAATCCGTTACAGGATAATACTCTGGAATGATTCCTCAATGAAAGTCACAGCCGACTTATTTCCAAGTCCCTGTCCTTGTGTCAAGTTGTGTGTAACCGTTGTTCATGACCTCGCTGTCGACTGTACTTGGTGCGCAATAAAACAATACACATTATATATTTGTCCAATGGATATGTGAATAATTTACAACCATATAAAGATATCGTCAGTGGCGGATGTAGAGATGGCCGCTGAGCCGTCACTTCTTGATATTAAAAGCCTTATATTATTTCAACATCGCTTTGTGTAGTAACAGTAGTTGTAAGAACACGTAATTTAGTATAACTTCATTTAATTTCGTCGCTTAAAATAATAAATAAAATAAATGGCTAAACGAGGATTCACAAATACAATTAACGAGAGTATGTAACGTTCGTGAACAGATTCACAACGCGTAAATCAGATGTGCGCGAAAGGATGGGGCATTAGTAGTTTCGGCCGAAGCAAACTAAATAACTAACGACGAGGGGAAATATTGTGAAACATAAAGATTAAATTGCGTTGAGCCGACGTACAAGGCGATCGTCCTGCAGAACTAGCCACTGTTGCGTCTCCTGTGTATCCACACAACTGCTTCCAGTCGACTTGGAGACGTGCATAAGCGCTACATGTACCAATCACGTGAGATGTAATTATCTCCGCACGGAGTGATATTTCTACACACGACAGCTCTTAAAATACACGACGTGATTAGGATACTGTTTATGACAATGATACACGGGGATCGTTTTGCTGCCACATATTTACTTTGTTGCAGGAAAAGTCCATATTGTATTAAAACACTTACTATCTTCTTGGTCGGCCTCCGTAGGGTATTCAGTCTACGGTACGAGAGGGCATGGGTTCGAATCCCGGTTCGAGCATAATGGTCGTGTTTCCTTCACCTGACTTTACCTTCATTGACTTCGTTGTTAAAGGACTATTAAACCCTCTCACCTGACCTATTATTATTTTTAAGCTCCCGATGTACACTATAGCATGAACATAATATATTAGCTCGCCTAATTTAGCTTATAGGACGAATGTGTTATACAAACAATGCTGATAGTAACATTCTGTTGATAGCTATTTTCTTATTAGATGTACAATCAGGTGATCACTATTAATAATAGTATCGTTATATTACCTTTCGCTTTACCTAATTCTAAAAACATTTCGTACAAATCGTGTCAGGAAAATATGCAAACAGTTTACCAATGAATAAAACAAAAAATCCTGGTGTCAGAAACTTGCAGACTATAAATTTGCGGTATATAATATAGTGCAATGCCAGTTTATTTATGAAGAAAGGTATGTATTAGACACCTCGTATAAAATAGTTTTGCCACTGAGTGGTTCTAAGCTGAAATACCATCTTCAGCCCGGGACATTCTCGTCCTTATGCGCAGGACGGAGTGGTTGAAGCGGTTGATAGCATGCGAGCGAAATACCACCAGGCTACGGAGGGACGTGTTTGCAGGAATTAATTCAGCGAGGCGACCCGCGCAGAACCCCGGGGGATGGAAGGTGGGGAGGTGAGGTGGTGGAGGGTATTACGCGGCGTGACGGCCAGAGCTGAGTCAGCCAATCAAAATGCAGTCGATGTGTTTCCAGCGGGCAAGAGAGTGAATGGCACCGTGATAGGCAGCCGGTAATGATCTCGTAGTTGGAGCCCGGAGGCTTTGTCGACTGCGCCTGCAGGTATACCACCTGCACAACTTACGTCAATGGCCCTGCAGGGGCAGGATACTACTCACACTGCACACCCCTTCATCACGCCTCGGTGCTAACCCCCAGTCCACGTGTACAGTACATTGTAATTGCACATAATGTATACGTAACTGTTCGGAATGACCGCGATAGTAATATCAATGAAAATAGTCTTGCAGCTACCTTAACAATTATTGGAAGTAGTACTAATACACATTGTGAGAGGCAGCTGATAGCAACACGTCTATTTTTAGGTCCTGAAACAGTCGCTTTGCTGTAATAAATATTTTTTATTTAGACCTTAGAAGTCAGCTTTCAAAATTGACGGTAATGGACTCATTATCTTTATTAGCCACATTGCAAAGCTTATATTTGGTATTAAGTCTCAAGTCGTATGAAGTAAACTTAAGCAAAGTATTTAAAAACTGTTAACATTTCTGTGAACAACCTAATAAAAATATACACAAAACAACACTGCAAAACACTGAACATTGCAAACATTGCACAAACAGAACTAGGATAGCTGAAACAGGAATGGCAAACATAAGGTGTACGAAGTTAATTACTCGCAATTAAAACAATAATATTTTTATACATTTTGTTATGTTCATTGCATTGCAAATGCATCATACATTAAAGTAAGGAGGAAGTACAAATTACATTACAAAGGAAACAGCAAAGCAATATTGCATACCATTACGCCACTTTTGAACGGATCAGTCAAACAAAAACCAATTTTACTGTTCAATATGTAAAGTTTTATCTAACAGATTACATTGTAATTTATAATATAAAGTCCTTTACGTATTTGAATATTTATAGGTGTTTTTGTTATTTGTATATAGACATTCCAAATTTTTGTTTCAGTATTGAGGTCTCTTTATTTGTTTACTTTACATATGTATGTCCCACGTAAATAATGATTTCCTTAAAATATTCCTAAATTACTTTAATTTGTCAATAAATATTGAATACACTTTAATTATTTTTAGCCATAAAATATAAAGAAATACAATACTTATGCATTCATATTTTAATTGCATTTAAATAAATGTAATATTTGTCGGAGTACTATAAAGTAAAAACGCGTCTAAGCTAAAATTTAATTTTTTTTTATGCCTGAAATACTTCTAGATGCTACACATATGACGTTGCTGACTTAAAAAACTTTGTAAAGAGATTTGAAAATGTTCTTGAGCTGACTATAAAAATATTTGGCTCACATAAATGTAATAACTGGATTAGTTTGTATGGACATACTCAATTGCGAAATAAATGACTGTCACAAGAAAACTAAAAGTAAAAATAAGACAAGAAAACATAAAAAGCAGAGTATGCTTTAGTCATCAGGATACATACATAACATGAAATTCCAAAACTGGAATATGGTCAGATAAAACAAGGAACAAACAGAATATAAAAGAAATAACAAAAATATAAAAAAACCTAAGTTGACATGCGACACAAAGATGAGACGAAACAAAACACAGAGGTCTCGGACACAAACAGAAAAAACAACAAACAACACAAAAGATGAGACGAAATAAAACACAGTAGTTTTCAAAACAGTCAGTATGAACGACGTTTCGGGAACTGGAATCTGTTCCCGTCTGATGACGTTATCTGACCATATTCCAGTTTTGGAATTTCATGTTGTGTATGTATCCTGATGACTAAAGCATACTCTGCTTTTTATGTTTTCTTGTCTTATTTTTACTTTTAGTTTTCTTGTGACAGTCATTTATTTCGCAATGGAGTATGTCCATACAAACTAATCCAGTCATGAACTCCCATTGCACAGTTCTTTCAAAGATCATAAATGTAATCATTTGTAAGAAATTTATAAAAAAAATATTTTGTTGTTTCAGTTCAACTTATATAAGTGTGCACGCCGTGGTTTGTTATAACACCTCTCTCTTTGTCTCTATGTATATATATATATATATATATATATATATATATATATATATATATATATATATCCGTTATCACCGTATCAGTATTTGTTGGCGTATTTAATTTTTTTATTTAATTACAGGAAATATCCATGTTTCAATTCCTACATAAGACGACAATTATAAACGTAAATATTAAAAACGCATATCTGCATAGATATTATGCGCTTGACGAGTCATCATGCCTCCATACCAATATAAAACTTAGTCATTACATACATACATAAATAAAAACGTTTAGTCAGGCAGTGAAAGCTTATATTATACATTCTCTCCCAGGTCACAGTATCAAAATTAAACTTGATGTTCAGTCGCACAAAAGATGTTTAGTTGAAGCCACCGAATATGACACTGACACTGTAATAATTGTCAAATTAGTCCTAGCAGATTGTCTATGCCTCATGTAATCCTTATTCTCAGTATTTATTTAACGTAAGCAGTGGCGAGTCGTGGGCTTGTTACAAGTCAAGCAGTAGAAGATCCGACTACACACTTACGGCATGTAGGTGTGTTGCTGGAGAATATGTTCCTCTCCTCTTACACGCTACTGGTTGTGGAGTATACCTGTCTCTACCAGTCAACTGGTTCTACAGGCAACTGAGAGTTGTGTACAGTCATTGCCAGTCACCGCTGGCCCCAGAACACCTCACGCCGCACCACTGAACCTGTTGTATTAGTTTAACAAGATACTGTTCGGGAGCTTAAGGTGTGATGCCCTGGTTTACCTTCCTGATATCTGTTTACTATTATTTCTAAGTTACTACAGACTTTCACCGTGTCCTTGCTAGTTTCCAGTATGCCTGAACCACAGGTTCCGTCTGCAATTACTTGAATAAAAACAAGACGTGCAGGGTTAAGGGAGCCGTGACGTGGACAAGTATAACAACTGAACTGTTAAATTTAATTCAGCGGTGATGCCATTTTATTTACTTTTTAACAACATTGCATTCTAACAAAATTCGTTTTCTGCATTCAAAAGCGGAGAAATTAAACGTGACGTGATGTTTTAGAGTTTATATGGTGTTTTTTGATAATGGACACACTTTTTCACACTATTCAGGGTATTAAAAAACACCTCATCCTAAAATATTTTTTAGCATTGTGGGCCTCTCTCAGATGAAAAAAATCAAGTAAACGGTGACATCTAAACACACACACACACACACATATATATATATGTTCGACAGGTACTGAGGCACATGTAGAGTAAAATTAAGTCAGCGGTTACATATATAAACCTACACATATATATATATAGGTTCGACAGGCACTGAGACACATGTAGGCTAATATAACTTAACATGTATATACGTACATTTTCTCGTGTAAGGACTCAGAAGTTACCGTCAACCTTAACATTAATCACCTAAGTTTCGTTATCATTTCAACCTCTAGTTAGCTTTTAGAGGAAAGAAAACAACATGTTTTGAGTCTAACTTACAAACAAAAACTAACTCCTTTCTTAACTAAGAAGTTTAAATGGAAACATGACCGCATTCACGACTTAAAATGTTACTATTTTTTTTTTAACAACTTGAGTGACATAACTACAATTAACCACACTACAAACACCGCAGTTGGTGTTCACGTAAATCAAATGCAGAAGCGGGCACTTTTACTAGAGTTAGTTCAATCGTGCGAGTGGAAATTCGAATAAAAATATTTTGCGTGTTAAAAGTGATCTCGGCTACAAACATAGCGCAACTGGTGTTAAATTTATAATTTTGCGTTTGTGTATTTGATACTTTGTAAAACTAAGGTTTCCGCAATAACTGGGCACAAGAAATAGAGCGTTTCGTTAATAAGCTCAAACAAACACAATGTAAGTTAAATAAGTGCAAGTTTGGTCTTGAGCAATCGACAGGTTTTAAGTCAGGAAATTCTAGTCGATGGGCTCCTGTTTCATTGCACTCAATATCGGTTTACTAAATAATAATTACGTAACAAAAGTTTTCCATCGAAACACACAGCCACCGTTCATGTTAATGTCGTTATTGACCTGCAATTTTGAATTATGAGATCACTTGTGTTGTTACTGCAGACGTTTTGACAACTTGTAACATGTTACTAACGTATATTTTGCAACTGTTCGGAAAATTGCAACAATAATACGTTCATCAATATACTATCGTACAGTTATGTTAGGGGGACTTTGTTTTCACTCACTCAGTTCCTTGGAAACGAAGAATTTGTTTTAGGTTGAAAGGAAGTTTATGAACATTACTATTCGAAATGCAAATATTTTCTTTCATTTAGCCATACATCTTATTCACTTAACCAATTTACGACTGTTACTCAGTTGCAGAAAACTTACAAACGTGACTATAAATATGTTTTATTAAACAGGCTAACGACGAAAAATAAATCGGTTTAACTATAGAAATAAATTTTGTTAGGCTGGCTTAAGAAATGTACACAAAAAGAGCAATATCTCAATGTCCGTAAGAACGACACGTAATGTAGATAATTATTCTGCAAGTGTTGGCAAGGCGTCTCATTGCTATTCTGTGTTGTTCTTCGCACAGAACTTAACGCACCACCTGCACTAGACAACGATGAGAAAGATGATGCCGGTGGAGTAGGATGGAGTAGAAAAGTGGGATGAAACTGCTCCCACGAGGTTAAAAGTGTGATCTAAATGCTGGTTTCGTCTGCGTCCTTTCAGTAGAGCCTCTTCCACCATCAACACAGCTCGCCTGCTAGAATAAAGAAAAATGCGGGAGTAAAATTTTAATCTCATTTTACGTGGTATGGTAATATAAGTTACTTCTTCTTGTGTACAGTGGATGAAAAATTTCCTAAATATACGCTTCTATTTTTCGTTCGCAGCTAAAATTATTTAATAATGGTTTCGATGCTCGAGAAATTAAAAAAAAAATTAACAAACCTGACGCACTCCCGTATTAAAAACTGTGTGTGAGGTACACTGACTTTAATTTTTGAATGCCAAATTGCATGTGAAGTATGCCCACTTTTTAATTTTGTCATAATAACCCCATATGTGATACTTACTAGATGTCACAGATTTAGGCATTCAACCCCAAATCTAAATTATATGCATATAATATATATTACAAATTTTTATATTAATTGTCATATAGCTAGGTGTCACACGTTACCTGCCACAGCTGAGTGAGCATTATATAAACTAGCGTACATTATTTACGCCGTATATAATAAATTGTCTCTACAGTTACTAAGGCAGTACATTTTACTTACATCTATGGTTTGCTTGTTGGCTACGAGTGATATAAGAAAAACACCTGCTACTACTGAGAAAGTTAACATGCTTTGGTTATTGTTTTTATGCTACAAACTGTAGTTAATATATACATACGTGTTTGCGTTCGTGCAATAAACGCGGACGGTAGATTCTATTGAACATGATCGGAATAAATAAGGTTTGTTATTAAAACATGTTCATCCGCAATTTCATACAACTTTTATCAATCCTAATATTAAAATCAACGTTAATATAAATAATTCAGAATTTATGTGACAACTGTGTTGTCAATTTGGTAGTAAAAAGTAACATATTAAAACACAAATATCTTGTTTATATTATTTTTTTTTGAGATTAGCTTGTTAGATGAAATTATTTTTAAAAATTTCTACGTGAACTAATTATTTATTTAATGGAAAAGTTAGAATTATAGCACTGGATTTTTTTTTCAAATTAAAATCATTATAACTGGAAAAATACCTGCACCTAACACGCAATAACGGCCAACAGGGACATCTGTTGCCAGAAAATGCTCTTTAATTCAGTGGCAAAAAGGAAAATCGTCGGTTATTCCTGAAAGCAGACTATATTTATGGCATTCACTTCCACTTGCTGGTAATGAAGGCAGAGATGTTGCTAGTGAATGTGATGATTCCTAAGCGTCAAACATGTAATATAAATTTTGATTTTGAGTTACCTTTTGATAAAACTATTTTCTAAAAACATTGAGTACTGGTATTGACATTTCTGTCATAAGCCACTGGCCCTCACTAGTGTTTACTGTTTATGTCCAAATAACTACAGTTAGAACTAGTTTAAAAGGAATTGTTTGTGTAACAATTTTTCGTTACTTGGAGGCCAACTATGTTATTGTATTTTTTTTTGTTCTACATGTATTTCATTTTGTTGCTATGTAATATAATTTCGATAGTTAATTGTAATTTTTTTACAGTTTTCAATTTTCTGTCTTAGAATTATAGGTCTGGACACTAGTCTATCTACCAATGCTATTGAGTTGATTCCTTAATGACTGGAAGCGCCACTAACAATGAAGTGTTGTTTTAAGTATGCAACATAGTGTCGTACTGCCAGTGCTCCTAGCGACTACGACACGAACCTGCTTCTCGTAGTTCCATGTACGCGATGTTAAAACAGCACCAGTTTACCAGTGGTGCCAGTCATTCAGACGAGAGTCCATTTTCTAATCCATTGTTCAGAACTGTTCCTCTGTTGCCATGTGTTTAATAATGTCAATAGAAATTGTGTGCAGTTTAGACATAAATACGATTACACATTTGGGTCATACAATGTTATAAAAATGATAATCCGCAGTTTTACTTAATTGTTATATGTTATCGAAGTAATATAATGATTTGGCTCAGTAAATGTAGCTGCAGTAAAATGTACCTTTGGCTATGCAGTTTTATGGTAAATCCACTTTTATAAGTCGTTTTATGGTAGCTACGCAGGTACAATAAATTATTTTCCAAGTAAAGGGTAACTACAATAAAACTGCATAGTGAACATATGTAAATACATTTTAAAATTTGTAACAGATTTTAAAGTAATTCAGTCAGTCCCTACCTACCTTTTATCTTGAAAATTTAATTCTAAACAAAAAATTATTGTAAAGTTAAGACAGAACTATAATTTTAACATTTTACTACAGTACAGCCAACAAAAACTTATTAGCTCGATTTCCTTAATTTTTACTCTGATACTTAGAAAATATCGTAAGTGTGATTAGTAGGGCTGGTGGCACTTGTAAACGTCAAAGAGTATTCGGAGCCGCGGCCAGCCAATCACGTCACTGGTGACCATAATAGAGTCTTGAAGCCACGCCGCACCTTTTTAGAAGCTGCGAAACGAAATTAAAATGAATTAATTCCTGTATCTCATCTGTTGGGAAGGTACATGTGCACAAACAACTCTGAGATGAAATTATTATTTCCATTCACATGATATCTATGCAAGCAAACAATCTGGGTACAGTTTTCATGCCCAGGGCAACGTTTACATTACAGCGTTTACTTCCGCTTATGCTGAGTTGACCCAAGTTGGGCGCCACGTCTGGTACGTGGAATGTGCCTGGAGGGTGGTGAGTGGGACGAGCTGTAGTTTCTATGTAGCTCAGTGTGTTCCAGGCAGTATTTGTACCCGTGCTCGGCGCTGATATGTGCTGAGGTCGACACATCACTCACTTTGTGTCGCTTGTCTCGTGCTAGCAGCTTCTTTGTTCTCGATATACGTCGCTTACATATCTTCTGACGTCTTTGCGTAGCTCAGGGATGAATATGCTGAGTTTTGGTTTTATTTTGCGGTCAAGGAGACATAGCTTAACATGATAGCAAGCAAACAATTTTGAATGCAACCATACATTCTCCGATTGTTCACGTTACATAAGTCGTTCGTAAAAAAACTGTTCAAATATTTTACATTGTTCTTTTCCAACATTCGTACAATTAATTCGTATCATTTTTGTCATAACGGAAGGAATGTTGTAAAAGGTAGATGCCAGACTTATATGTATATTATATTTGTCTCTTTTATAAAACACTATATATATATATATATATATATATATATATATGTGTGTGTGTGTGTATAAAGAGTTCACTGACTGATAGACATATTAAACTGTAGCCCAAACCGTTGGCGTTAAGAGTGTGGGGTTCCCCTCTGGTCGCAAGCGAGAATTAAGGACTTTTTTTTAAATTCGTCTTCTAATGAGGTGAAAAGAGATAAAATGTGATTTCAAAGAATCGTCGATATAGCTCGAATCCAATTGGCTACCGTCGTGATTTTTCCTTCATTTGAATACGTATACAAATGTTTAAGATAGGACTTCAAGGCGTTTCAAAATTCGATAGTTAAGGGGATGTAAAGACGTGGAAAACGTTTTATATTATTCCCCAATGTATATTGAACCGTTCGAGATATCAAAATACACTTTGTTTCAGAATGATGCTTACGTAAATACTCAGCATAACATTTCAAGATATTTTCCAAATTCTACCTAAAAGAG
>PNEQ01104733.1:11671-47388 GCA_003012365.1 Medauroidea extradentata
ATGTACTATAGTATAGCAGCTGTCCACGCAGACGCATCGCTCACTCAAGTAGGAGAGAGACGGATGTCGAACGCTGCCGAACGCAAAGGCCGATTGTACTTCTTTGTCGCTCGTTCCGCGCTCTCGCTTGCACTTCAAGCCTTACATGGAACGCCTCAGAGCGAGGTAACGCCGCATGAGTCATGTTTTTTCGTGCGTGAAGCCGGCTCTATCGAATTATAAGACGTTGTCACGTCAAAAAAAGTGTAAAATGCGTATTAGATTCATAATCGATATCCTGTATATCTACACGATTGAACATTGCGAAAAAAAGAGAACTGTTACTTAACAGTTTATGAAGTGACAGACGTAATGACTATAGAGGAATGTTATTCTTGGTGTACAAGTCTGTAAGAATATTTAATAATACATATTGTAAAAATAGAAAATGTGACTTATTTTTTAAATAAATTAAATGATATTTTATGAAAGAGTAATACAACGCCCAGGGTGAAATATCACTACGATACGTTCAGGTTTAAAGAGCAAAGACATCCAGATAATGTGGCATAATAAGGACATACGCAGAGATAAAATACACATTGTGAATAGACAGTGCTCTTGTTAGTACACGTGACGAGTTTCAGGGGGATTTTTTCACACGACAGGCTTAAACACACAGCGTCAAATAATTGTGCAAAAATCGTTTTAAAAGTAATATGCACTCATTGCAGGCGTACTAGAGGACAATGCATCACATCCTTGATTTGACAAATACTTCTCTGCCGCTCATCCGTAGGCGTCTTCCAACCCCCCAAGGAGTACACGAAATTAGGCCCTCAAAGGAGAAATGGTAATGTCGACAAGGTGGTGGAAGCGTGAGTACATTAAAAAACTACAAAAATGGCAACGTCCGCCACGTTTCTCATATACAAAGAATGGGCTAGACCCCACCAGGAATGTAACTGAGACCGCTCTGATAGAAGACTGGTGTTCTGAACACTAAACTGCAATAACACGCACTCATAGAGGCTTAAACTGTTTGTCGAGGCTGCATTCTGTATGCTCAATACTGGGAAATACTGTTCCCTTTGTTTTAACCTTTCCTTGGTGGAATGCACCTTCCATTTACAGCCCCCAGGCTTGTGGCAAAATCCAATGGTGCCAGTTATGTTGTGCTTGAATATACAGTACATTGTTAAATTCTTTTTTTATATTTTATTTTCATAATCTTAACGTACTGTCAACAGCAAAGTCATTACAAAGATTACACACAACTTTACACACGGGCATGAATAAGTAGAGGAGGTAAGTCATGACCTGAGTCAAGGAACCATCCCAGCATTCAACTGGAGAAATTTCGTAAACCTTTAAAAAACCGAAACCAGCACTACTGCGCCACCTCTCTCAGTTATCTTAAGTTAATTTTATTTGTAAAGCGCGAACATTACGCTACTTACTGTTGCATGTATTGAATAGTGCATCGTTCAAGTGTTCAAGTGCTTTTAATTTTTTTATTTCAAAAGGTTTTTACACAATTATGAATCAGGTACGATAAACGTCCATACTTAAATGCTGATCTACTGCTAGTAACCACGGCAATCACTACACATACTCTATAAAATGGCATTTTGCGGATATTTGAGGTGATTAGTGATTTTATGACATAATTATGTCTATATAGGTTGTATATCTTTTATATAGATATATTTATTATTTTTCCCTTATAATGTGACTTTTGACAATATCATTTTAAAATTTTAACATGTCTAGTTATTGCAATATGTACGCTACAATAGTTTGTAAGCTCTAATAAAAATTACTACTCCTTCCACCAACTTCCTACTGTACATCAATCAAGCCTTTGTGCTGTTTGAAAGCACGTAAAATATAAAACACAAATATATTATAAAAGTATAAAGAATCGCAAACATACAACATAGGCATTTATTAATTCAGCGCCTGGTACGCAATCAATAATTTTTAATAATGAAACATTTCTGTTTTTCTTCTGCTATCACTCTTGAAAGCATATTTAATGAGTTCTGCACGCATCGACTCGTAAGATTGTCCAAATAAATAAGTTTTCTTAGATCATTGAAAATGAATTAATATTTTTCATACACGAAGTCACCGAATGAACCTGCAATATTATAACAATAGAGCCAGACGGCTCGAAATGACCTTAGAAGACGACTACTGTAAGATAAGTTTGATACCAGATTCTCTACAATCGTATCACATAGAGAAATTTTATAGCCGCACAGTGCAGTCCCCAGCCTCCCACATTTCTGTCACGGAAACAAACTTGAGTGTCGTCTTTGTGTGCCGGCCCCTGGCAGGTAGGCATCTTCGCTAGGCTGGTTGCATCACACCCAGGGGTGCCACTGTTTACTCTCCCTGGTGGCAAGTCTTCTACTCGGCCAGCGGCGCGGGGAAGATAAAACACTGAGACGTGTTGGAAGGAAGGGGTTAGTTCATGAACAATGAGAGAAAGAGAGGAGCATGGAGCGTCCTACAACTCAGAGAAAGTGGTCAGGATGGGAAGGGGGGATATGAGAATTTAGTCACGAATGGTCCAACTACTGGCTATGTGACTAACAAAAACCTACTTAAATCCTGCAAGTTAGTTGTAACAACCGACTAAGGAGTGTGTAGATATGGCCAGCGTGTATTCAAGGCCAAATACACTTACTTTCTTCCTCACCTGCTTACACGATACTCCCATGTTTCACCTGCATATTATTCTTGGTCGACACAGTACAAACGAGGTTTATCGCTTAGTTGTCCACAAATATTTTACTCTGCTACTCCCACTGCTCTACCTGAGAAACGCATGCTGCCTGAAAAAAAAAATACAAATTTTATGCTTATAAATCACCGAATAAGGTAATAAAGACGTTTTTAGTCTTCACAGACAGAAATCGTTGGATGAAAACAAAATTTTAATGTAAATAAGTGGTGAATTATTACTTTCATTCGTGCTATATTGACGTATATGTGACAAAGATAGCATACATCTGTCTATCATACAATAAAATATTTTATGCAGTTAATTTCATCAGAAATAAACTACAAACCTTCCCGTAATCACAACTGACATTTCTTTTCGAGAAGGTTTCTAATATTAGTTTAAAGTTTTCAGGTGGCTTAAGGAAACAATATTTTTAAAACTGTCAATTTTAAATGGTGAGACTTGTTTACATATCGCGTATCGAACATATATTCATGCCAAAACAAAGAAGTGAACTCTAATTTCTGTAATGGTTACGATGTATCACGAAGAAAACAGTTTATACAAATGCTGTAAATATTACTTTGGTTATACGAAAAAGTACAGTAAATGGGTGGAATCTTGAAGGTGTTGAAGGAAGCTTATAGCGAAGCAGTTACAAATAAATATTCAGCTGTGTTTAACTACATGTTTAAAATTATGTAACACACTTCCGACAGTAATATACAGTTTATAGGTATGTCATTTAGTAATATTTTTTTACATACAAAGAAAACACGTTCACACAAAGTCAATAACACGCGTTGAGTTTAATGGCAAGGAGTTCGAACGTATACCTAAGTAAAATATAAATATATTAATTTTCGGACGTGTTTAAGTAACGTTCGATTGGTTAATTTGAATTCATATGCAGATACCTAGGTATAGGTGAGAAGTAGGGAATGCACTCAACAACAGCATACTGTTTTCGTATAACCTCGGGATCGCTATTGTACTTTACCATACTCAAGTAGCGGGCACACTTAGTGCAGCGGTCCTCTTCTACCATGGGAAATTCCCATGATTTTGAATTTGGGAATAATGCCTGATGTTTAAATTGGTTGACGGGTTTTCCCAGGAGTCTCCTGTTTTCTTGCCCTTTATACCTGCTCTGCTTCATACTCCTCACGCAACCGTTCCGAGAGCTGAAAATCTCGTTGTTAAGAGTGTGTGGGAGACAATTAAACGCTAACAACACCAATTTAAATCTTCCCGTGTTTGAAAGGAAATATGGACAAATTACAGAACAACATCCTTAGGTATTATTTTGTCAACTTAACGTGCAAACGCTTACCCAGGTGTGATCTGTTGCGCGGCTGTAAATATACGAGATTTCGGCGGCAGTGTTTGTTCATTAGAAAATACGTTACTCGAGAAACATTTTTGCTCAGAAATTTCGAGAAAACTGTTATTATGGACGCTGTTTTTTGATTCTTGCAAATTGCCTCCGAGAAACTTACAATTTTATATCCGTGCAGAAAACTGACAGACTCAAATAATACTCTGCCGTTAGCATAAATTCTAGTACGACCAGGCATGATGCTCAACATATGCGTGTTAGAAATGTGACGAACGTAAGCGATGCCTCGCGGGGTTCCACATGATTCTACACATTTCTCTACAATTGTTGTTGCTGCAGGGCTTCACTCACATCAGTTTTAGCGATAACAACTAACTAGTCTCACTACAAAATCAAGGAGTTGTACAGCACATTCTCACAACCTCATAACTACTTCCAGATTTTTTCTATTTGGGAATCAATTTTTCTTGATCTTCTGATGCAAGTGTAAAAATAGCAGTCAACCGCAGTTTTCATGTTACTCCTCACCAATGCTAAGGACCTAGATGTTAAGTGCTGGCCTAAATATCTTCACTTCAACAGCAGTTACGAACGAAACAGAGAATCGGCTTCGACGAAATATTCACGGGTCTCAAGAAAATTTTACCGTCTTTACACCCGATCGTGGATTTTTTAAATGATGTTTCTCTATCAATCATTTTGTGGTACTTATTGGGGGTGACTCTATTACTTTATTTATGGAAACTTCAACGTACAGTTATATATATATTTAGAGTCATGGTATTTATTTTATGTAAAGCACTTAGCAAGCAACCTAACTAAGTCAATTTGAGGGGCCCCAAAAAGTGTTTTTAATAAATTTGTTCAAGTTTTTAAAACATAAGAGCATGTATGTAATTTTTTTTATTTTTAATATACAAACATATTAAGAACACGTTTAATTGTTTGCTTAAAACAGACAAGCCACAACGTTTATGCATCAGGCAAGCACTTCTCTTGAAGTGGGATGTTGACCGTAGGACATCTTATATTCTCAAATAAATTAAAATTACACAGTGAACCCTCTAAGAATAGAACTTCTACCCGTGATCTTAACACAAAATTTTGCTACCCAAACTCAAACCTCATAAAAACCGGACGTTTTGCAACAGTGTTGTAATAAAACAATTTTTTATCAATATCTACGAACCTCACGTCCAAAATCAAACTGATAAACAACAGGTTGACGCGTGGCTCAAGGATGTGTAATACTTAGCGTGCTGCCGCATTTGTTCGTACGTATTCAGTTGAGTCCAACAATCTGCGTATTGGTACGAAGAAGTGCTTTTATAGTCCTCATTAACTTTTTGTGTTCCTAAAAACAAACAAATTGTTTCCTAAAATGTATTTCTTGGTACAAAAAAATAATTGTTTGGCTATAAAAAGAGTATCAATCTAAATACTTGAGAATGATAGTAGTATCAGTTATCGGAACTTGGACCTGTGTGATTTGATTTTACATAAGCAGCGTTGACGTTTAGCGAATACTTACGAATAAATTACTTCTGAAATACATGACATATTTATAATGCGTGAATGTGATAAAGAGATTATATTTTTCATAACCTAAAATTCCATATAGTTTTTGAGAAATCAAGTAGGGATACATTTTTTAAAATAATTTAAACATATTAACATCAAGCTATATATTTCATGATGTAACTTATTTACACACAATTTTTAAGATACATTTCGTATGTTAATAATTGTAGCAGTTTTCATGCCTCCGTCCAATCGTTTGGCTCAGAAGTTAGAGCTCCTGGAGGGGTCCCGGTGTCGATTCCCGGCCGGGAGGTGAAAATTAAAAAAACAATTGGCCTACCTATCCGGGTTCAGAACAGGGTATTAAGTTTATCCCGTCATCTTCATCCATATGAAAGGCAGTGACGTCACAGCAAGCTCACCATCTCTAAGTAGCTCCAGTGTCCTACCCCCTTGAGGACCGCAACTTCTAATCATAATATGAAAATGGAGTTAGAAAAAAAGTATCCCTTTATGCTTTTACAGACTCATATTTTCAGTATTCACAAGCTAATTCTTTATGTTACAGTTTCTTAGTGGCTTAGACACGTTTTCCTTCTGAACTTAGCTAAGTTCCTATCTGGGACGCTGCTACCAAATCAAACTTGCTAATTCATAGAAGTTCTTGGCTCGTGTTTAACTTATAATTTTGATAAATTGTCCGACAGGTAACAATATTCACTATTTACTAGTAATATAACGAAGTACCTTTCACGAACGCATTTTTTTTGTAACTTTTTCCATGGAAATATTACCAGGTCGTGATAACTGCAGTTTGAAACCACACAGCAACATTTTAATGTGCAAAGCTGGATCATTTATGAGACGTTGAGGGAGCAATAGTTTTGTGCTCAATAAAATACTCTGTGTTCGTTCCCTAGTGGAAGACAAGCTTGATTTAGAGCGGAATAAATTACCTCGCCCACAACCACTGGTGCTCGTACCTCAGTAGAGAGTGTTTAATATAACAATGCAGAGATTACTGCGAGCACAGCTAGGCGTGTAGTTACACAACTCTACAGCCCCCTGAGGGTGGAGCAGAGTACTTATGGAAGCTTATAGGTTTGCTACCGCACAAGTAGCATTACTGGTACTCGTTCTATTACCAACCATTTGGCTCTTTATGTTTTCACGAAGAGGAAGTCTACGTCCTTCTTTTTAAAAATTTTGATTATTTTCTGGGAAATAAACCTGAAATAAACTTTCGTCTGTGCGATTATATGATTACAGGTATACGTCGCGTATTAAAATGTCATCAGAAAAGTGGCAGGGGTGACGGAGCATCCTAACTTGTAACTAACTGATCCTGAAAACCTGCAACATGATTTGAACTTCCCACACGGAACGTGGATATAACTGAACGCGGGCTATACTTACTGTGAAAGATGAGGTGCTATATTTCACAAGTGGGGAATACGACAAGTATTTACATGTAATTGTGAGACTGCCTTCTAGACCATACATCGCATCACGTACGACTGCTTATCGTGGATATTCTACATTACCAAGGCATCTTCAGTACAGCAGACGCAGTACAATGGCTGAATCAACTAAGAAGTATAAGAGCTTGGTTTAGTTTTCATCAGTCACACGATTTTTATATGAAGGGTCATAAATAAGTTAAATGAACAACCGTACTATATGCAGACTCTTACTTTGATTGCCTTCATACAGTACATTCTTTAGCATTAGTTTCATTCCATTTGTGTGAAGTACGTAGAGAAGCGGGTTCAGAATGTACTAATTTTTGAACCAAAACTTAAAATTCTTGAGAGTTATTAAAATATATATTTCATGGTTGCTTACAGTTTACGATTTGTGCGAATTTTATTTATATCTGCTACTAAGTACCATATGATTTTCATTAGGGACCGAAAAATGCATACTTTTTTAATTATACTAAACAATGTTAAACTCATTAATAGTAATATTCTACAAAAATATTTTTTCTTTGAATGCAAGCGCATGCCAAAGTAGTGACTTCACTATTTCGCTACTTACCCAAAATAAAAACTATTCAAACGGGAAAAACGAACATGAAAGAATTTAGAGTGAAAATTAAATGTGTTATAGTACAGAATGTCACTTTTGTAATTTCACGAAAAATATTATGTATTAAACAAATTCTTGAATGTTCCAAATATTTTTGCGTACCTGTATATTTAAAATTACGGTGTAAAATTAAAAGTTTCATTTTGTGGCTTAATACATTTACCTTCAAATTAGTTATTTAATTCGTTTCGTTTAAATAGATAATAATTCGGGTGAGTAGCGAACATAATAAAAAAGTTATATTGACATGAGTTTCCACGAAAACTATTGAAACTGCAAATATTTATTTATGAAAATTTACTATTATATTTTAGAGTTGAACAGTGTTTGGTGCCCTTAAAGAAGGGAGTATCTTTTTCTTTAAATTATGTATAGCATTAGGTGTTGTATAATTTTGCTTGACTTTATAGACATAACTTGCATAATGTAAGTAGATAGTTGGCTAAGCCTCACTTGTCCTGTTTTCAAACAAATCTTCCGAAATTCTTGAATCAGGAAGAAGTAAAGAACAACTTGTACTGACAAACGATACTCGCTATTAACGCAGTTTTTGTCGTAGCGTTTTCTTGTAACTGGTTGTAACGCATCAGTACAGAAAGGTCTTAAGGTATGTTGGGGAGTTAAAGTTTAAAATCCGCGTAATATTTTAAAGTACCATTTCGGCCTTGTCTTATTTTGCCCTATTTTAGAATAATTTCTTAACACGACCTGTATTATGATCAAAAACAAGTGTTTCAAACACTCTGCCATGATCTTAAAGCATCAGAAAGCGTTCAACAGAGAGTACTTCATAAATAACACTGCAGTATTTATAAAATAACATTTGAATGAAGAACGTTTACAAGAAATTATTTAAAAAAAAAAAAAAAAAACGTGGGTGTTAGGTTTTGAAACACTCTCCCTGCAATTAGATGTTACGTATCTTACCCCTAGACCACTGTGACGTCTGTACTACGTAGTCTTTATTTCTTTGTATACATTTCATGTATAGTTCAGTAATAATTCATGCTTTTAAAACACGCAATTAAAATAAACATTCACTCTATCCTAGAAAAATGCTTTTCACATGTTGTGAAATTTGCATAAGTAATTTTCGGCGAACCTATGATATTGTTCTAAGTTTTATTTTGGCAAACAAAATCCTTTTAACATTATAAACTAATAATTTTACAAGGAACATTTTTCGACCTGTACAAAATGTTGTACAACTACAAAGAAGCGTCTTGTCATATTTTACAAAAAATTTTACAGTGCAGAATTCCTTTGTAGTATTTCAAAATTTTCCCTTGTAACTTTACATACTAATGATTTCACAAAGAAAATCGTAGTAAATTTTAAAAATTTTTTAGAGTGTAGGCAGCATTAATGCTATTCTTTCGAATGTCTGATTCAGATGTATGACGCACAAGTGGCTTCGAAACAACTGTCCTGTTTCATTTGGGTTCTTACGCAATTCCGAAAAAAAACCTTTGCTCCATTTGTCTTTACGTACAGAAACTCCAATGCAGTTGACACGTGATGTGACCGACAGCAAACCGCTGCTGCCTTCCAACTCCCAGATACCTACAGCAGGAGCAAACCAGGATACTTCACATCTCAGTAACACAATACCAGATGTAAGATGTCCACTTTCATCAGCATCAAGCTCTGCAGCACAAGTTCAGCTCAATGAAACACCAGTCAAACTGACAGTAAGATATTCGCACCGCATGATTGCTTCTGATAAAGTTGATAATAATGTACCCCTTCCATAACTGCGGGAACGGAATATTTTTCATCAAATCTTACCAAAACAAACCTAGACGATGGAAAAAACATACCGGTCATAAGAAAAAAAAACATAGTTTACATAGGAACGCGAGTCGCAAAAGAACTTATTAAACCGTAATAACCGTAACAATACCAAATAAAAATATGTAAAATCTGACATTATCAAGAATACTGTTTGTTCAAGGGTGAAAACAGGCTGGTGCTGTCATCAGTGTGGGGATGATAGCGTAATTGATATATTGTACGAAAGTGCGTCAGTTGCGACAAAAAGTATGACGAGTATTGCATCAGATGAACAGCAGGTCATGATGCTTTGAGAGCGCAAATTACTGCTATGTCATCTGTTAAACACAGCTTATCAATACTCTCATTGTACGAGAATAACAGATATTAATGTTCCATTTATAGTTATTTACAGTTCAATGTTATAGTCACATAGCTTCCTGCACGCGTGTCTCTTCTAACTAGGCTTCAGCTTATAATGTTAAGTGTTCGTGTGGAGGTTTTCTGAGATGTACCACGGCAGTACGGGCAGGGTTTTAAACCCAGCCATCAGACGCGAGTATTGAGTTATACGTGCTTCCACGGAGACTTGCTAGAGCGCAGAAGGTGTTTCCTACTTCTTTCTCTCGCACAAAACTGATTGGATTTACCCTGAAGCTTCGCAGAACCGGCATGTGTTCTCTAGACTTCATCTCCGAAAGTAAACATTGACGCACGAGCTCTTGAATAAGTTAACGGTGCAATACATCAGACTTTACAGCGGTAGCTTATAACCTAACCTGACGACATATTCCCTAGGTAGCATTTTCGTCCCCTTTGGATATGACGGCAGTCAATACATGTTATCATTCGTCCTATACTGCTCGTTCAGTGTCGCTACTGGTGCAAAATGTGATCTGAATTCGGCAGTTGTGATCGGAACAAATTATTACGTCAATTACCTGAAATTCAAAGTACTGGTTGAACTTCACCGTTCAATTACATTATTTTGATGAGGGATTTAAACCATTGGTAGGAAAGTTAACAATATTGTAAAATTAATACAGTATGTCATATTTTATTTCGCGCAAGTCTCCTATACACTTATTTAGTTAATCAGTCAAGTGATAGCTTTGA
This sequence comes from Medauroidea extradentata, assembly GCA_003012365.1. NCBI lineage: Eukaryota > Metazoa > Arthropoda > Insecta > Phasmatodea > Phasmatidae > Medauroidea > Medauroidea extradentata. The sequence continues at coordinate 22,225 of PNEQ01104733.1, forward strand.
ACTCTTCAAACAACGATAGCAATAAAGATCAAATTGACTCTATTGTTTTTAGTGTTTTTTTCCGGCAATTATTCGAATTTTTCTTGCCGTAAAAACCATCTTTGAACTTCAACGAACATTAAAAAAAAAAAGAATTGGCCAAATTGGTCCAGGCGTTGTTGAGTTATGCGCTTACCAACACATTTTGCGATTCATTTTTATATTATAGATTATTTTTCTGATGCTTAGGCTACTCCAAATTAGTAAATGTATTTAATACCTGCATTTCAACATGTAACCTAATAGTTAGGGCCGCGGTGGTCAAGTGGACAAACCACTCACCTTACACCAAGGCGGTTCCATGTTTTTATTATGTGGGAAACGTAGTGGACCTTGCCATTGGACGACGGGTTTTCAAGAGGAACTTCCGTTTCCCCCGGCTTTGCATTCTGTCACTGCTCCATCTGTAGGGTCTTATTTAATGCTATTCCTTATTCACCCCTGGTCCTCCAAACTGTGGTTGGCGATGTGTAATTGTTTACCTTGGAATATGAATCTTGTAAACTAATTCTGTTCAGTACGTCTTACTGCGAACGTCGCATTCAGGTGAGCAAACAAGATGACACTGTATAATTTCGTTATATGAGTTATAAAAATCCGTAATGTAATTTTTGTTAATTTGATTTCTTTATTGTTTGATCTTTTCACCACTAATTTATCGGTCGTGCAAATATTTAATTGCATAATTATGCATATTCATTAAGGAATGCGATGAAACATTTACCTAGACAGTTATTTAAATATACTGCATGTTGGTAAGGAAGTTGCATCCGTGTTTTCCTACAAAACCTCAAATATTTGCTGCTTTCGCCTTTGTACTACATTCGGATTTAATGATAATAATAATAGGTTACACTTATATATTTCATAAACTCAACGTTGTTACTCGAACATTGTGTGGGTACTATACGAAGAAAAAAATATTATCGTGTTTATGGTACGGGGAATTTCATTAAGAGTGTACTACAGTAGACTAATTTTTGATTGCTATAGTGGCTACTTCGTATACGCGTGTAGATACATATTCATACATATATATTATATATGTATCAATGTCTTACTACCCTACCATGTAATGAGGCCTATTAGCATTGTGTTTGCAAATGTGCCAGTTTTATTTAGTTTCTTAAAAGTTTACCATGTTCCATTTTAGGTTTCTTCCTATTATAATGTAGTACTTATTGCCATTTAAACATATTGATTTGCTGCTATTTTATATTTGATAGGCAATTACCCTTCGGCATACCTTATTGCCTGAAAGTTCCTTATGCTCTAATAGTACACATACATTAACTTAAATAGTTTCGTTCGGTTTGATTAATAGACATCTTATTTAACTTTGTCAAGGAAAGATTAAAAACGTCAAGAATTTTAAAACATTTCTTGCATGAACTTTGTAAACGTCAATGTGAAATGTAAGTAAATACTTGATGTGTTCCAGATGTGTAGTAATTTTAACAGAACATGCAGTATTCACTGCCTGACAACACCAATAAGCTGTTGACATCCAGGTAGATGCCGGCCTACGTCGAGCGAGTCACTGAAGGGTTATAGGTCGGTGCCAATCGAACAAAACTGCGGCAACTGGAGTGTTCGATCTTATTGGACTTGAACGTCTTCTACGGAACTTGGCGTGGCGCGTGTCTTATCCTAGGCTTCCAAGCAGAGCGGGAAGCGTTTTACAACTGCTGAGATACGCCTCAAGTCCCTCTTGTCCCGGAACTCATTAGGTAGGCGCCAGATGTCGGCTATCTCCGTGAAACTTCGGCTTCCGTCGCCCTCGCATTCTGTATGCTCACCTCGGAATAGCCTAAATGGGGAATGATATCTTTCAGATCGCTAGAACACATATTTATATGAAAACTATTCTACTAGCAAACTGTACAAAGTACGCTGTCGTAATTAGTTTCTTCTTTTGCAAGATTCTGTAAACTAAAGTTTTTAAAAAGGTATGAAAAGTAATTATTACCGTAAAAATATACAGGAAAAGTTTTAAAATATCAAATCACGCATTATTTCTTTAGTTTTATTAAACATTTGTGAACTTACACTTTACACCAATTTATTTAACATTTTATCAAATGTAATGTCATAAAAACCGTTGAGATATTAAGATTTAAAATTTTGTGATACATTTCAAACGATTTATTAAAATTAGTTAAAAGTGATAAAACGTGTGGTATTACTCTGACAACTCTTAACAAACCTTTATTTAACCAACATGTAATGTATTTGATATATTTATTTTATTTATTTATTTTATTTTATTTTATTTTATAACGTACAAATTCAGCCTCAGGCTGGTTTACAATTGGTACGTAGTTGAAACTATTCACACTAATGAACAAATATTAATAATGAATATTACAATATTATTACAAAAGAATTGCATTAAACTTATGATTGTAAGCATTACAATCTCTTCAAATAATTACTAACTGCTTTGTAAACTATTCGATAAAGAAAAAAGTGGCTATCAGTGGTTGTGTTTCGAGACATGCAATATTACCTCACATTATACGCTTTGAGCACGTGGATTAATTTTTCTAGGTGCCATATCCAGTGTACACATGTTCTGTAAACCATGATGTCTTGCTGAAAAATTAGTTTCTTGTCACTGGAAGAATCAGGGGTTAGCCATTGATATTGGAATATATTGGACATACGTGAAGACGTCATTTTGGGCGTGACGTCATGGCGACCCTCTGTTCGTTCACCTATCGCATAGTGATATGTTCGTACTGAATCCTTTGTTCCAACAAATAAGTAAAGCAATGATATTTAAATGTTATATTTTTATAAGTATTTAAGATATACAGATTTGATTAAAAACAAGTGTTCATTCCCTCAGATGGTACTAGTGACAACATGTGACGTGTTTCTTTACAACTTCAAAGTTCTTATCACAGTGTAAGGAACTCTATCCAGACAAAGATGTTATCATAATATAAGAAACTGTATCCAGACAAAGTTTTTATCACATTGTAAGAAACTATATTACGACCAAGTTCTTATCACATTGTAAGAAACTATATTACGACAAAGTTCTTATCACAATGTAAGAAACTATATTACGACAAAGTTCTTATCACATTGTAAGAAACTATATTACGACAAAGTTCTTATCACATCGTAAGAAACTCTATCCAGACAATACAAATGTGTGGTCAGTACATTGAAACATCCCTGAGGAAACACATATTTCATTAACAAAATTCATAATTCTATTCTTGTTTTGGCCGGTACATATATCACTGCAGACAATGGTGATTTCTTTGTTTGCTACGTGCGTTGTCAATATTTTCTATAAACAAGGCGCTATTTCATACCCACTACGTCCCACATTGACTTCGTGTCAAAGACACATAAAGGAATAACGCGAGACACTCAAATGAACACAGAAATGATAATAGCTCGGTTGACGTTTATAAAACTTTTCCGAATGGGAAATGGAAAGAATAAAACTTACCTATAGCAAGTCCATGCATAAGCTAGTAACCTGGCTCTAGGCATTTGAGACGCTACAGTATCTTGTAAGATATTCAAGACACTTTGAGCTTTTCTGTGGCCAACTCTTGAGAAATTTGGGAGGTGCGTGGGTTTGATTAATAATAAATTTTTCGCGTACTATGCATACATCCATAAGATGCCTAAGAAAAGATATGTTTGGAAAGTCCTTAAAATTATTATTTTGTTGTATCTTTCGCTCAACTACTTCGAAATGCTGAGTAGAGTCTTTCAATGCTTTAATTCTGAGCTAAAGTATACCTGAATAGACTTCGCGCTAGAGTAATGGCTCATATTTATGGGGTTGTATGTATTGGCGATGTACGACACAATACTTGGATGGTTTGCTGCGATGACTACTGTTACTATAATAAGTAAGTCTCACTGACTTCAGTTCTGATACCAGTACTCCAACCTGTTATCTTCCTGACCGCAAACAAGTCCATAAAGTTTCATTTCCACTCTGGTTATACTTCACTTGTCTCGTTAATTACAACGTACCTCACTGTACACTGGCCACAACTCTCGCCTGGCTGGCTCGTTTATGATTCCACGCCCGTTTGTCTCTGTGATACGTGATAAAACTATCCTCGAAGACTATTGTTACGTCATCGACGGTCTGTCACCCTGACTTGTGACCTCAATAGGAAAATTTGAAGTAATATGTCAGAATCACACTGAGCTAAATTGTGGATCTCTATCACGAATTGTCTTAAAGGCGCGGTTCACATAAGTTTTCAACGTCTTTTTTTATTTTTATATTGGTACCAGATATTTATTTGACGTACGTGAAAAGAAAAAGTAAAGTATTTTTGTAATTAATAAAATATGCAGAATTTTAAAACAAAAATTAAAAAATGTCAAAAAAATTTTTTTAAACACACACACACACACACACACACACACACACACATATATATATATATATATATATATATATATATATATATATAATTACACACACTCTAAAAATTGTTTGTAAATTTACCAGACTTGCGTATAAGAAAGTAGATATGGTAGAATAGTTTCCAAGACATCCATGGTAGCACTTCTAAACCTAATTATAAAACGGTCAAATGCATACTTAAGTTACCAGACTTGTATTGTAACCTTTGTAAAGTTTGCATATTTACAAGATTGAAGTATGGTAACTGTACCATACTGCGTCTGGGATAATAACTTCCTAAACATTTGAGGAAGTTTTTTTAGAAAGTATATTTGGTTTTTGTATGTGTAAAGTCATTACCTAAACATTGTTATACGCTGTGAATTATTTTCTGTGTGGTATGTCATTTCGTTTTAGTGACATACATAAAACTGTAAAGTGTAAATTTTGATGTTTACAACTCATTACGCGAAAACCATGAGAGATACACACATTTTCTAAGAGGAAGATTTAATTACGATGTATGTCTAAAACAGGAAAAAAATATCTGGTAGAAATATAAAAATAAAAAAGGCGTTCAAAACTGATGTGAACCGCGCTCTTGAGTGCCGTTGCGACGCTCGACCCGAGGACATCCGGCGGGTAACTCTTCGGCCCATCGTTCTCCGCGTCTTACCAACCTCTGTCCTAACTGTTAAAACTTTCATGTGTTACTCTTGTCCACAATAGTACAGTTTGCTCATGCTTTGGTGCAGTTCGGCCAATTACGAGACAGCTCCTCGAGGACAGCAATTTCCTGTCATTGCCGTATTTATTACATGTTAATTCGAAAAACATTTTGCTATGCTTTGTCATAAAATTCCTTATATGCTGCTTCTCATTATTATTTAACAGTTGTCTTAAATAATGTAGGCTGGCTCTCCTTCCCCAACCCTCCAGTTACAAGAGTAGGAGTGGGGACGAGAAGGCTCGGTTGTTGATACAACTTCACCTGCCATTTCCACAGACAGACTATAAATAAAGAAAACAGTACATTGGTGCTGGCTATATGACAGTGGTTTCGTCTGAATCGCGACGAGATGTCGAGAAGAACGAATGATCGCATGGCAGGTTTATTTTATGTATTTGTAATTTATGACAGTTTTTGCAAAATCATGGCTAATACTGTTAATTAATTAAGGTGGCATGTTACGTCACAAATTGTCACTCACTCATTATCTGGCGGCCATTTTTCTGTAACGTTCACTTTTTTTTCTTGTAACGTTAAATACTTAACTATTTAACGGTTTTTTTGTTTTCGTCTCTGAAAGACCACAGTTTGTCTGTATTTTCCATTTTACCCATTCACCAGCACGACACGGACACGCATTTGGAAGTTCTAGTGATTGCGCACCTAGAACCTTCGTTCTGCCACCGGCTTTGAACTTAACACCAGCTCCGTCTTTGTAGAGCTATAGAAACCTCTTGGAAGGTACCTAGTGGATGGCCCATCTGTGTGGATAAAAACAGGGATTGTGTGTACCCATTATAATGTTTATATGCGTGGGGCGAAAATCATCAAACTCGGTGTTAGCAAGGTCACCAATTTTCGTGTATTTTTATCTAGTTCTTATTTTTAATATTGTGGTTATTAAATGTTTATTTTTGGTGGTGCGAAATAACTTCGGAACCTTATGACCTCATTTTATATTTCCGTAGTTCAAAATCTAAACATAATGTGGAATAGTATGTTGCTGTAGGTCATTCGTTTTAGATGTACGACAAATTTGAATAAGTAATTACTACGTTTAGGTTACAACTTCAATCCAGATTGAACCTGGGGTGAAGTCAACTCAGAGTGAATGTAGAGCGAACATGGATGGCAAACTGTGTTTATGGTAAATATTACAATCCAGATTGAACTGTAAACCAGAGTGAAGTTCGGATCAACCTGGACTGAAAACGTAATAATGCGATCTATTGGCGACAGTACGTAGCAGAGAACAGGTGACGAACGAAAAATAAACGTTTCTCCAAATTCGACTATTATTCACGAGATGTACAACTTGTCTTGTTCCGCTTTGTAAATGCCGTTTCACTTTACAAATACTTGCCTTTTAAGGCTTTCTAACACACTATAATATGTTCTGTTATATTTAAACCTAACCACAACATATAACAACACAATATGGCGGCAGCTTGGTCCTGCGCGTTTTCCTTTTCAGTCCAGTTAGTGTTTACTGTAAACTCTCAATCCAGATTCTTCACTCCAGTCCACCTCATCAAGCGGAGTGGATTATCTCGCACCACTCATACTTCAGTCCACAACAGAGTGATCACAGTAAAACCTCAATATGGGTTCCTCATTCCACTCCAGCTTCAATGCGGATTGAAATTTTACCATAAACGGCCTAAGAGTGTGTCATATTTCGGAAACTACAGACTCAATCGCCACCAAATTTCAAATTTTACGTTTCATCACGAATGCTTGCCAGTCATGTAAAGTTATTATAATTGGTGGGCCATTTATGCATTTCTTACTACACAGGTAAATAAGTTTGTGCCATTTTTCGAGAACTGTACCGGCTGTACGTAAATTCAACCTTCTTCAGCTCACCACCTAACGATGATTCACGGAGTTTGTTGTTTTTGTTCCAACGTTGCGGCAGATTGCGTCATATGAGTAAATAATGACTTTTGTATATTTCGACTTTGTGTTTGTCTCTGAACTGGAAACTTAAAAAAAAAGTACTAATCGGGTGATTTGGTTATTTTTGGCAAGTTTCTTTCTTACATACATGTTCTTCCTCTCTGAGTGCACTGAATCATGCTCCCAGAACGCAATATACTTATGCGAGTGTGCACGGCTAAAATAATGCGAGGTAACGGTTAAGTTCACTACCCTGGTGCGCTGACATCCCACGTAAGAGTTGGACGGAAACAAAGCTGGTCGCGCTCTGATTGGCTATTCAGCTGCCAACTCCTCTCAGACCCGCGTTATCAGAGAACGTGCGGGTCGACCCCAGGTTCGCTGCGGTAGAGATCGAGTTGGCAATCCGTTCCCTTTCCTTCCTTCCTTCCTTCCTTCTTACCCACAAACCCCTTCTGACCCTTCACGGGGTGATGCTTGGTTCAGTCCTGTTCTCAGAGTGCAAAAGACTGCACAAAATTCTGCCAAAGAAGTCAGCGAGGCTATTGAGTAAAATTATCCCAATACTTTGTTTACGTAAGTATCTCATAACCCTTTATTAATGTATTAAAATGTTTTGTAGTTTACAGAATCAGACGATATCTCCAGCTTTTAATAACTGATGTTTTATGTGGTGTAAATAAATATATATATATATATATATATATATATATATATATATATATATATATATATATATATATATATATATATAGGGTGTACCGAGAGTAGACGTCAATAAACAGGAGTGTGACACAGGGGCCGAAGTACTATCAACTAAACCAAACTTGTATAGGATGATCCGCAACATTTTAAATTTACGGATTTTTAAAGACGATTTGACTGTACTCTACCCTGAGCTAAGCATTTGCTTATGGTGGAAAAATAAAGGTCCACGTGGAACTAAATTTGTAGACACCAAAGATGATTAGTGTCGTCACATTTAGACATTTAAAAACACATTTCACATCACTGAGAGTACAGCTTTGTTAGGTAAAAATAAATCACTTTCACAAAAGTTGTGCTTGGTTATGAAAGATGCATCTAGTTTGTACCAGGTTAAATATACCAAATACTCAAATAAATGATCACGCGCCATTGGAAAAAGTACCCCAGAGTTTGTCCAATTAATTAGTAAAAAACAGTATTTTGAATTAACAAACCTCGATGCAGTAAATGTGAAAAAATTACATAATGCAGAAAATTTACACAATGAAAAATCAGCTATAAGGTTGAATTTGGTACGTGAGTAAATAATTAAATGTAACTCTAGTGAAATAAAAATATTACACAACGTTTGAAATTATTGAAATGTATTTTGAATGAAATGTGTATAATAAGTATTAAAAAAATTAAATGTTATTAAAAAACGTGATGGTCAGTTGTTTCATTACACAAAATAAATATTATCGAAATGGAAAGTTAAGATAAACGAATTACGCAACCAAACAAATCTTTGAATACATACTATTTGTTAATATGCGGTACATCTAAAGTGTACAGTTGTGTCAATAAGCACGTCTTAAAGCAGGTCATATGACACCTCAACAAACACTCCTTTTCAAGTCGAAAAACAATGCAAGGTCTTTGTTCGAAGGAAAGGAATGTAATGGAGCGATCTGTGCAGCTCTTGACAGCGATGTCTTGTAAGCCGGTGAAGGTCCCGGCCCCCGTGGCGCAGTCGGTAATGCGCCGGTCTGTGGAGCGAGGGGTCCCCGGTTCGCATATAGGCCAGGGCATGTTTGTTGTGTTGTCCTTCACCTCATGTCACCCTCATCGGCTCTTAAAACCTCGTTGCCAAAGAGCTATAATTCCTTCACACCCACACCAATTAAGGTGAATAATGTGAGCATGGTGCGGTACTGGAACGGTAAAAAAAGGGTTACGAAAGGACCCCCCCCCTTCTTCCTCAAAATTTGAGCCATCTCCATGTCTTAGCTACAATCACCACGTGCAGAAAATCTGCCTGTGAGGCTATTCAGAAATTACACCCAGTTCGATATGATCACTGTTTCTACGTAACGGTGACCGCTGTGAATATGAAGCAGCAACTACGTAAATGTGTCTGGTGACATAATTCGTTTATCTTAACTTTCCATTTCGATAATGTTAATATGGCTTAATGAAACAACTAACTACTTTCACCGTTATTAATAACAGTTCATTTTATCCATACAAATTAAACACGTTACATTCAAAAACATTTTAATAAATTCAAACATTGTGTAATATTTTTATTTCAAAAGTTACATTTAATTATTTACTTACAGACAAATTTCAACCTTACAGCTAATTTTACATTGTGTGAGTCTTCTGCATTACGTTAATTTTTTCACATTTACTGCATTAACGTTTGTTATTTCAAAATACAGGTTTTTACTAATTAATAGGCCATACTGTCGGGTAGTTTGGACCATTAATTTCTTCAGAATTAATAAATGTTTAGTTCAGGGTAGTGTACAGCCAATTTTTTTTTAAATTTCGTAAATTTTAAACGGTTGTGAATCAGATTATACAATTTCGGTTATTTGGCAGTTGTTCGGCTCCTCTACCACACTCCTCTTTACTGGCGTAAATCGCGGGTGCAGGTAGAAAGACCTGAAGCAACATTAATGAGTACATGAACCACGCCTTTATTGTCAATAGTATGGGCGTAATACCACTGTGAAATTAGTGTTGATGAATGTGCTAAGTTACGATAGTTCAACAATTACTACAAATGGAACGATGACCTTTCGAATTCGATTCGGATGCATGACGACACGCAGGGAATAAAGTGTGAACACCATTACATCCCATGTGATGAAAACATGGGATTTCCTCTGTTATTATGCACGAATTTCTGTATATGTACACCTGTAGCATCCCTTCCTATTGAATAAAGAACCGGAATTACATAAGGAACAATAAAGGTGCACTTGTCCGAACACGCTCAGACAAACTGTTTCTGAGATACAGGCACTCAAAAGTCAGATCATTGTGGTAATGCCGACAGGTAGGCAACCCGTGTAGCACATACATGAAGACATGCTTCCGAGGAACACCAGCGAGGTATGCAGCACACACGACAACAAGTAAGGGGGAAGGGTGGTACTTGTACGCAGGGGTGCAGGCAGGACGTCTTTAGTAGTACGTGTAATGGTGCAAAACAAAGTAGTGTTGTATTGTTTAAATTTGCTGGAAACACAGGAGCTACAATGTGTACGTACCAGCACATAACAGGACAGTGGTTACATCCTTGTATTTACATTATACGAACAGTCTTAATGGCACCTTGTAAGTGTCTATGTAGCATGTGTTTAAATTCTCCTCTATCACAACACAGGCACGCACATGACGTATAACCGCAGCCTGCACCACACGCAGATGATCGTTGGTTACATGTGTACAGCAACATGCAGTCTGGCAATGCATTACTCGATGCTTTCCATAATCACATGGTGCACTAGTTCCTTAAAGAATCTCTACAAGGAGTAGTCTAACGGACGGAAATCCGGTGACTTTGCCCGGCCACCCCTTCCTGTATTTACCGCCATGGACAGATACTATACAGTTACTGATGAGCTGCTGCACTGCAATGCGCCGGTGTACAATCAGGTTGGTACTACATAACACGTCGCAGCGCTAGTGAAACATCCTTTAAGGCGGCCGCCTAGCAAGTGCTCGAACAGCATGCAGCGTGTTCGAAGTTAAATTTTTTCTCGGAGACCAGTAAACGCGCGTTCCCAACGTTTATCTAGGAAAATAAAACACACTTCAGACTACTTGTGAATGTGACTTAAGACACCACGCACATTGGGAGCAATACTTGTGGCCTTCAAAATTGCCTAAAATCGGCTCTTTCACGGGATTGTTTCTAAATATATGTGTAATGAATTTGTTCGAAATTGAGATCTACAAGTACATTGGACTTTGCTACAGTGACGCGTCCAATAAAATGGTAGGGTGACCGTTTAAAGTCCCACTGTAACAACGTTATGGCGGAAACACTGCCTGCGCGCGCGTTTACGACTTTGGTGATATCACAACACACGTGCCGGCCGACGTCACTCGTAGCGCCTCGTAAATGTTCACCTCACACACACAAACCCTTCATTAGGCGACCGCCTTAAGAGCTCCTGCTGTACTCCACGGAGAAACACTGCTTGCCAACCACCTGTGAGACTGTCAGGGCAGACAACCGGCTTCCCAGGATATCGCACAGATGTTTATGTCCCATCGGACCTGACAACCCGTGGCACGATAGACTTGAGGATTGTCGTGGATTGCAATGGTGGTGTTGTGCCAATTAAATAGGCTTACACTTTCTTGGGTGAAATCAGGGTCGTCATTTAAGGCGGGCAGAGGGTATATAAAATATACATTTTGTATTTTGTTATTTAAATAATATTACTGAAGCACATAAAACTGAAGTTTCATTGTTAAAGATTTTAATTTATACATGCTTAGTTAGTAAAAAAGATTCAACAAGGTCACTGTCGCCGAAAAAAATCTTGCCGCCTCTCTCCCCGGAAAAAGCTGAAATGACGCCCCTGGGTAAAATGAGACTTGAGTCCACTATATGTGACCCAACATGTCCGGGTTTTGTTGACGTGCCGTCAGCATCCAGTGACAGTACTGTAGACGGTGAAGTCGATCACCTTCAACTACGAGCTGTACGGTACTGTACTGATATTTATTACAGCACACCACCATGAAAGATGGTCTGTGCAAACGAGCTCACACCGGCGAGGTGTGCGAGACTTAGGTGGAATACAATAGAAAAAATCTGCAGTAGCGCCTTGGCAGCATGTCAACATGTATGTGCTACACGGGTTGCCTACCTGTCGGAAATGCCGTAATGCTCTGACTTTTGAGTGCCTGTATCTCAGAAACTGTTTGCCCGAGCGTGTACGGACACGTGCACATTTATTGTTCCTTATGTTATGCCGGTTATTTATTCACTAGGATGGGTATCTACAGTCGTACATGTACAATAATACATGCATAATAACAGAGGCGACCCCATGTTTCCATTACATAGAATAGTATGGTATTCACACTTTATTCCCTGCATACGTGTTGTCATGCAACCGAATCGAATTCAGAAGGCCAGCGTTCCATTTGTAGTGGTTGTTGAATTATTGTCACTTCACATGTTCATTTAAACAAATTTCAAAGTGGTATTACGCCCATAGCATTAACAACAGAGGCGCGGTTCCTATACTCATTATTCTTGATTTAGGTCTGGACATCTGTACCCGCAAGCTTTTCCGCGATTTACTTTCCACACGTCAGCAGGATTATAAACGGATAAAATACGCAGACATACTGAAAGGAACAAACTTTGTGGTAGCTGATCTACCTAGTATTGGGAGGGCGTACTGTCGGGACGGCCTTGTCTCACTCAGCACACACACTATATAGTTAATGTGTGTTCACCCAGTTACAAGAAAATGTTTGCGTGTCGCTTTCTCTGCTCTTCCAATGTGTATCAGGTCACAGCGCCGTCCGTTGTTAGGCCCTAACATCATGTTTCCAACAACGTGCTGAAGTTTGACAAATGTAGAAGCGTTGTTTCATGTGTATTTTCTTGTCTTAGCTAAACATAATAGAAATGACTTTAGCAGTTTAGCATAGAGAAGAATACACGTGACATGCTACAACATCATACATGCTACGCAAAGTTGTCATTTAAGGCGTCCGAGAAATTACTATCTGGCAGAACTGCCATTTATTTTAGTTTATTACACAATCACATTCAGGAAATATAATTTGTCGTGGCACATAATATTTCGCTGGCATAAAATATCAATTTAATTGGCTCTGTCATTGTAGTATATTAAGAAACGTATATATATATATATATATATATATAACCGTTAGCATATTACAAATTTAAATAATGTTACTGCTAGGAGACAGTATTCAGTACTGACACACACTAATAAGCGTAGCAAATGGAATTCATTGAAGAAAAACTGCTTTAATGTGTAAAATATGCCCGCCAAATTTTTAAATTTAAATGAAAACAGATAAAAACACAAAATCATGTCGGTGAAAACAGCAGAAGTATGTTGAAGCTCAGTCGAAAGGAAATTAAATTAGGCCACGGAATACAGTAAATGAGACTCTTTCTTTAAAATCGAATGAAACTACCAAAAATAAATGTCAGGGTTTTTAAAAATCATGTCAAGCCTTTCTCTTAATACACCCTTCATCAAAATAACATACAACAATTGGTTTAATGAGGTCTATTAATGTGCGTTGTGGATGTGAATACTAAATTTGTACCTGAGGATTGTATGTTGAAGTGGTTACAATGTGTGTGAATGAATAAAAAAATAAATATTATCTCTAAACTTATCATTCATGAGGTAACACACACATGACCAAAATACTGAATTTTATCTCGACTTATAGTCATTCTAAATAAATGCCTGACTCCAAAATTTTTTATCTGAAAAATAAAATGAAATACAGATCTGAGTATTTAACAAGGACTGTTCATGAAATAAATGTGACCCACACTAATAAGCGTAGCAAATGAAGTTAATTGAAGAAAAACAGCTTTAATTTGTGAAATATGACCGCAAACATTAAATAAAAACTGATAAAAATGCAATATTATATCGGCGAAAATCACAGAAATAAAATAAAGCACTGTAGAAAGGAAATGAAATTAGGCCAAGGCATAGGATATAGTAAATAAAACACTTTCCTTAAAATGGAATAAAACTACCAAAAATAAATTTCAGTGTTTTTAAAATTCAAGTTAAGCTGGTTGCTGGTACTCGTAGTTAGTGGCCGGCATTCTGAACATGTAACATTAGAAGTATCAAATATTTCCAAGGATAAGTACCAGGAACAGTTTCGTGTTTTCAAATTATGGCATATCCGTTGTATAAAAAGTCATAAGTATTAAATCAACTTCACGTGCAGAAAACGCTATTGAAGACGTCGTTCGAACCCAACTCTTTCTATTGATTCCAGGTAAGCTTAGCTGCCACAATCCCTACGCGTAAAATACTATCTGCAAAGTGACGCTGTCATAAAATGCTCAATAACTGTCAACACAAGCATTGAATCAGGCTGAAAAATTCTTTAAATGCGTCTTAGCACCTCTGGTACTTGAATACTCAGAGTTTGACAAAATTGCAAATTATTTACTTAAATGAATCAATTTTCGACATCTAGTATAAGACAAAATTTTGCTTGCTCAGAAAAAGTCATAGTCCATCCCTTGTCTCAAGGGGGCTTATTCACTACGCATTCTTTTTCGGTAATTAAAATCGTACGCCAACATACAAATTATATTTCACTAACCCTGCTACAAAAATGCATTACATGCCTAAAGTAATACAGTGTCCTTGCGTCGGGCGCTTACATGGCTGTCAATGAAATAAACCTTAGACGATAACAAGACGCAAATAACAGTAGAGGTGATGACAGTAATATTTCTACACAAAATTATATCCGTAAAATCACAACATATCTTAAACACATTAAAATTTGAAATGTTAAACAATAGTGCTTTTCAAGTTTATGGCACGGAACTATAATTTTTATATATTTTACAAGAATTAATTTTGTAAACATTAACTAACACAAACATTTGTATACTAACTTACTGTAATTTGTGTAAACTTTTGTTAGCTAAATATTTAGCAAAATATTAATGATATTTCTCTTGTACAAATGTGCTTCGTAGAAACAAGAATTTGCAACAACATGGTCAGAAAAGTTACTCAAATGATCGGTTTCAGTATTCTTCGTTTATAAAACAATAATATCGTTAATGAAATAACTTTGCGCATGATTTGTGTTATAGCGTACCGCGATTAACGATTTGTACGAGTAACAGATAATAAGTGTCCCCAGTATGTTTGTATAATTAAAGCACACACTGCAAACGATACACTAATAGTTTTAAAACTTTAAGGCGTATATTATAAACACAAGGTAGCTCCTATCTATTCAGGATAGTATCTCGACTATGGGTAACTTTGAAGCGTCGTCTAGTTAACATGCGCTGTGTGTTAGTGAAGCAGTAGTGTTTCCAGAATGAACGCTACACTTACTGTGCTGCGCACGCATAGACTACTCCCCCCCCCCTTTTCCAATCGTCTTTTCTGCTCTTGCCAACCACCCGCGCGGTGAGCTCCCACGTTTGGACCTTACAATAGTGACCGAACTTTTGTTTCATGTTTTCTGGTACGTTAATATCCATAACAAAACTACAGCTGTGTTGTTGTTTTTCTAGTAGAACGAGTACTGTAATTTTATCAAAATTATGTAATTTGTGTTACAATCTGCTAAAACTTTTTACGCAGTGCGTTGTTAACATTTTTTGCAATGCGGTGAATGTTATGTTATTTTGTGAGCAGAAGTTATTACAACGTTTCACAGAGCTCATCCTCTAACTAAGCATAGTTATCCTTGCCGGCATCTGAGGAGTAACCATCCTGCAGAACTGTCATTTGTTTTATTTTTTTGCACAATCACATTCAGGAAATATACTTTATCATGGCACGTAATTTTTCGTAGGAATATTAAATTAATTTAATTGGCTCTATCACCGTAGAATATTAACAAACGTATGTAATATTAGTATATAAATTAATTATATAAACTTGTAATATGCTATCGGTTTTGTTTATATATATACAGTATGTTCCAGGAGTAGACGTCAATAAAGAGGCAGGTGATAGAGGGGCCCAAGACCTACTAAATAAACTAAACTTGTGTAATCCGATTCACAACTGTCTAAAAGTTATGAATTTTTAAAGGACATTTATTGTACTCTGCCTTGAACTAAACATTTACTGATGGTGCAAAAAGTAATGGTCCATGTGGTACGAAATTTGTACACACCAAAGCTGATTATTGTCGTCACATTTTAAAACACATTTCACGTGGTGTAAAAAAAAATCACTTTCACAAAAGTTGTGTTTGGTTCTGAAAGACGCCTCTAGTTTGCACGAGGTAAAAAAATATCAATGGGTCACATAAATGATCACCCGCCATTGCAAAAACTACTCCATAGTGTTACCAATTAACTAGTAAAAAGCAATATTTTAAATTAACACACCTCGATGCAGAAAATGTGAAAACATAACGTAAACCAGCATATTCACACAATCTAAAAATCAGCAATAAGGTTGAAATTAGTATGTTAATAAATAATTAAACGTAACTTTATTGAAAAAAAATTATTACACCATGTTTAAAATTTTAAACTGTATTTTGAATGTAATATGTATAATTGGTGAGGATTAAATGAAATATTATTAATAAAAATGGTAATTTATTTCAATAAACATTATTGATATCGGACAAGAAAGTTAATATAAACGAATTACATCACCAGATACCCTTACATAGTTGCTGCTTCATATTCACAGCGGCCGTGGTTATGTAGAGGCTAGTACGCTCGCCTCCCATCATAGCGACCTGGGTGTAATTCCTGAATAGCCTAACAAGCATAATCTTTGCATTTTATAAACGATACCACATCTTTGCTTACAAACTTTTTGTTAATATGCGGTACATCTAGGGTGTACAGTTGTGTTCAATCACCAACATGCCTTGCAGCAGATCATATGATACACTAACAAACGCGTATTCTCTAGTCTAGATACAATGTAAGATCTTGATCCGAAGGAAACGAATGGATTGTAAAGGAGAGATTAGTGCATCTCTTGACAGCGATGTCTTGTAAGCCGACGAAGGTGCCGGCCCTCGTAGCGCAGTCGGTAAAGAGTCAGTCTGTGGTGCGAGGATCCCCAGTTCGGATCTTGGTTCGGGCATGTTTGTTGTGTTGTCCTTCATCTCATGTCATTCTCATATACTCTTAACACCTCGTTTTTAAAATGCCGTAATACCCTCTCGTTCACCCCCATCTTCATATATTAGCCACAATTCCCACATGCATAAAATATGCTTCTGAGGCTATTCAGGAATTAACACCCAGTTCGCAATGATGAGAGGCGAGCGTACTAGCCTCTATATAACCACGGCCGCTGTGAATATGAAACAGCAACTATGTAAGGGAATATGATGTTGTAATTCGTTTATCTGAACTATCTATTTCGATAATATCAATTTTGTTTAATGAAATAACTGACTATTACCATTTTTATTAATTGTATTTCATTTTTTCCTCGCAAATTTAACATATTACATTCAAAATACAGTTTAATAATTTCAAATACGGTATAATAATTTTATTTCAATACAGTTACGTTTAATTATTTATTCACATACTAATTGCAGCCTTATTACTGATTTTTATATTGTGTGAATCTGCTGGATTACGTTATGTTTTCACATTTTCTGCATCGACGTTTGTTAATTCAAAATATTGCTTTTTACTAGTTAATTGGTAACACTATGGGGTAGTTTTTCCAATGGCGGGTTATCATTTATGTGACCCATTGATATTTTTTTACCTCGTGCAAACTGGAGGCATCTTTCAGAACCAAACAAAACACTTGTGAAAGTGATTTTTTTACACCACGAAGCTGCACTCTCAGTGACGTAAAATGTGTTTTAAAATGTGACGACACTAATCACCTTTGGTGTGTACAAATTTCGTTCCACATGGACCATTACTTTTTCCACCAACAATAAAAGCTTAGTTCAGGGTAGAGTGCAGCCAAACTTTCTTACAAAATTCATAACTTTAGAAGGTTGCGAATCGGAGTATACAAGTCTGGTTTATTTGGTAGGTCTTGGGCCCTTTATCACCCGCCTCTTTACTGACGTCTACTCCCGGAACATTCTGTATATACATATATATATCACTGATAATTTTTAACGTTATTTATTTAGTTGTAATTTATTAATTGTAAACATGAAACTCAGGCAGCATATGTGAGTACGATACCCACGTATTTGCCGGAGCTAATTAACAAAGTTTTCTAAACAGGGATCTTATTACTGAATGCTGTCTGCCAGCAGTAACATTATTTAAACTTCCAATATGCTAACAATTTTGTATGTATGTATATATTTGCCAAAATCAAACAAAGTAATTATTTGCACACAAAGAGTAAGTACCTTAGTTTGCAAAACTCCTACAAAGATTTGCGCATCGTTAAGACTGATCGTAGTCTTTTATTTCTTTAAAGCATTTGGTTAAATGAGCATTGAGTTAATTGCACAAGTGAAAAAAAACCTGCCACTGAAATTTGACATGGTTAATTAGTATTTAGATTTCGTAATTACTTCTGTGGCACTTGGATTTTTCATTATTAATATTTTGTTTACTCTTTATCTTTATGAGTTTCCCAAATATTTTTACAATGTTATGAACATTGTTTTTGTATTTTAATTTTTTTTAATAGCTAAATTTTTAACATCTTGGGTTCTCTGTACACTTTATCGAGTTTCCCTGGAAATTAATAATGTAATCAATTTTAATATCAGCCCAAGGATAAATGTAAAGAGATAGCTTAGTAAAGTTGTTGTAAGGTGTTTTGTTTATAGTACGAATAAACTGAAAATTATTATGTGAATTGTTGTAAGACAAAACTTGTGACAATTATTACTCTCAAGTTTCTGAAACTCAGGATATTTTTTGTCTACTTCAATGCAATTATTTGTCCCAGCCAAGTCTGTGCACAAGACTGTATAGGAAAATATGTTATTATTTCGTAATTTGTGTATTCTAAAAAAAAAGCTAAATTTTTTAAAAGAAAACTTTCCTGTGTCCTTAGTAGTAAATGAGTCAATTTACTCTACTGCGATAGGTTGGAGCTAAGCAGAGAAAAAAAAATTATTTACAAACCTTTAATTTTTTTTGCTGCAAGGCATATAATATAAAACTAATATAAATCCGCTCATTGATTGACACAACTATCCATTCTGCCAGATTGCTATGTTTCAGTTTCATAAAGTTCTATGTTTCCCCTTGTTTAATTAAAGTTGCTATGGAATTTTCGTAGTTGTAGTTTCATTTGGTTTGGAACACACTGTTGTATTGTGTAAAGTCTGTAATAGTTATTGGCGTCTACATAATATTACATAATATAACTGAATAAATTATATAACTGGGGTAGAGTGAACTCATGACGATGATACAGAAATCCTTATCAATTAAAGTAACACGCCACAGGTAATTTGGGGCTCGTACGTGAAGCCAGAATATTAGGAAAGACAGGATCTTCTAAGAAAAAAAAATATCCTACAATTTCTATACAGTAGGAAATTTTTAGACAGTTCGTTCCCTTGTTCGTTCATACATCATATTTTTCTTAAAATGGCGGCCAATGACAAGAATGAGCCGTATTTCTTGCGTAGCTCCACAGACACCAAAGAATTATTTTGTTGGTACAGATAACTCGTTGATTTAAATGAATATTCAGGTAGTGTGGTGGCCAACGCAAATCTATTTGAACGACTAGGAGAGACGGAGATGTTAAATAAACAGCCTGACATCAGATGTTATGTTGGCATCTGGGACCCTGTGCGAGGCTACAAACATCCAACATGGTAGTGTGGCAACGCCTGTGAATAATCAGATAAGACAATGGAAGCAGTTGTCCATCATGAGAACAGACATGCCAAATCAGTCACAAGAAATGTTAAAGCAATAACACGACTTAAGACGAGACATGTCGAGCGTTTGGATTCTGCCTGGATCACACAGTTAAGTACACTGGAAAAAGACTGAGCTTAAAAGTCGGTGGCTAGTGAGATACTGACAGTTCACAATAATGTCAGGGAGTGTGTACGTCGTTAGAGACATGACTTTGAAGAACCGCACAAAGATGTGGAAACGTAGCTAGCTGACTTATAACTCCATCTTGAAAATTACGTAACATGCATAATTTACATACGCCTCGAATCTATAACCAGACATTTTTAGTGTCATCTGCTATGTACAGAAAGATGCAGCGTACCAAAGAAATTGAACTGCAGTAGTTACCGTGTTAAGTAAACAACCTTCAACAACAGCTGAAGACACGCCTGTATTGAGCGTAACAGTGACAAGTCACACTACAACTTCGAATCACACCATCGGCATCATCACAATTAACTGTTGCAAATAATGGCAAGGAAATTAATCCTGATTTATCTCCCAATCCGTGTCATTAACTCGTTCGTAAGATTATCACATAATCCTGCAAAACTCTGGGCGGAAGAAATCCCGCAATGGGGACAGTACCTAGAAAAACAATTTAATATTTACGTGATTCTTACGAAATATTTTCACTCAAAATGCAAACACGTAAAGTAATAATTCTTTGCGTATTTTAATTTTTAAATTACTGAGCTTTATAAATGCAGTATTTTCAAACGTCACCGTAAACATTGAAAACACGTTGTTATTGGCCACTTATTTTCGTTTGCTGCCCGCCCGTCTGGCAATATAAGTGTAGTAGGTTTTAAAATTTTACACTGACTTAAAAAAACACTCGCCAAATTTAATGAACCCAGTTACTTAAAAGCTGACTCGTAAAAGTTGCTCGTTGCCAACGCATGCACTGTTACAGTTGAAGATATTCTAAGTTAATATGGAAGATTTCACTGGTACTGAGTTGAGAGGAGTGAAGTCAGCAAGGTAGCTCTCGCACATTGCGATGTTTTAGTTGTAAGTTTGAGTCAATGTCAGTTTATACAAATTCCGGAGCGATGATAACATACAACTAATTTATTTTATTGTGTCAAATACTCTCAAGAATTACACATGTTGGTTAAAATTAACCGTGTGAAGGTCGCACGTGACCAAAAAGTGAACCTACCAAGTTAACAATTTGAATGCGTTTAAACAAACATGCTGGATCTTGGTGACCGAGAGCGATTCCTGAACATAATGTAACACATTAATTTATATGTTAGAAAATTAATTCTTCTTCACTATTATTGTTACAAGTCTTGTACGTGACCGTAAGAACTGCCGAAGCAATGCTGTCATCTGTTGACGCATTCCGACCGCACACCGAACTAACTGCCATTCACAGGTGTCTTAAACTAGCCTATTGGCTCTGACGTTTCTGCGGGCGAGGCGGTCACGCAGGGGAACAGTACAAACACAATAGATTGAGCAGATGTCGAGATTTGGTCGCAATGATAACTTATAAAACATATTTACTTCAAGCCTATTACGTAATACCGTACAACATACATTTAAATAACCATTGCATACATAAACTTTGTTTTTGTCGCTAATATCAGACTCTCTCAGGTATTGAAATTTTAAAAACCACGAAAACCATCTTGTACTGTGACGCGGCTCTGTAGTAATGTAACAGTACTCCTCATCAACATAAGTTACCATAGTATAACTTCAACAAGTGGCGTTCCTGTTGAAAATCGACTGAATGATCGATTGGCTGCGCTGACAGTAACCAGGCTAATAAGCGTTGGCTTGGAACACAGAGAGAATCATTCTGTCTAGTTGCTGGTTTTTGTATGGCGAGTAATGTCTGCGTAATTAACATTGTTCATCTTCAAGCACGTATAAACGGTGTATTTATACGTGTATCAATGTTATGTTTCTAAAGTTTGCCAAACGATGAGGTGGCAGCAAAAACAAACACTGCCAGTGTGTCAGGTCACGGCCGTAGAAGAACAGGTCTGGACACTCGCCTGGATATTTGACCCGTTTGTTGTTTGGCTGTAGTTCACCATGTTACCGAGAATATTGTGTTTTATTGGCGCTGATGTTACTGCGGTCGGACTAAACTCCTCCCACTTCCTTTCCGCTAAAATAATCAATTTATCAAAACTTATTTTTTATCAATTTATGAAATACTTTCTTCGCTCAAAAATTTAAGAAAAGGCTCCAGCAATCTTTATTTACTTTATTAATTTAACAATGGAAAAAAGTGGACGGAGTTTGAGTCCGACCGCCCGGGAAACAGCTCCAAAAAGTACGACATTCTCGGTACAGTGACTTGACGAACTACAGCCAAACAACAAGGGGTCAAGCAAAATACATTGTTAGATAGGCGAGTGTCCTGACCTGTTCTTCTACGACCGTGTGTCAGGTAGAATTAGGTAATTAAGTGTTTAAGTAAAGAAAGCGGCTCATAATCAACTTCGCTTCGCTTTCGAGAGAACGTGGGTTCGATCGCCGACTTCGGCCATTCTGATTTCGGTTTTCCAGGGATTTCCGAAATCATTCCACGCGAATGCTGGGATGCTTCCATTAGCTGGACTTGGACGATTCCTAACTTATCTTCCCCGTCTACCTCTACCAAGGCCTTGTGCTTATCAAGGGTGTGTAAATTGAACCAAACGAATAGAGGTGCAAAATTGTAAGTAATGAATATGACAAAATATAAGAAAGGTCCATTGAATGCATATTATTTGGAATAAAAGTAAAGTAATCTACGAAAAATATGTTACTGTCGTATTTAATTAGATATTTAAAAATGAGTTAAATATGTAGTCTAAATTCAAATTATTTTTCATAATATGACCGCGCATGTCTTGCTGGCGTTTAATATTAACGTAGTGAGAGAGTAAACCTGGTAACATTACTGACCAACTCCAACTGGTAACTCTTAATAAACCTTATTGACTGACTCGCTGTTTCACATTACGACTGCTTCAGATAATACTTCTCATTGTACTCCACGAATTTTAAATTAACAAATATTTACTGTTTGTTTTGAAAATCTAACGACAAAAAAGGCTTCCAGTGAAACTGATTAATGTTTTTTTGTTTTATAGTAAAATCACAAGAACGATCAATGGCGGTTATTCACGATGACCTCAGTCAAATACACTGCACGAGTGGGAAACTGGCGGAGTGATGTAACACACCATCTTACAATGGAACAAGCGGTGAGTTTCGCTCCGATGTGTTTGCAGAAGCGATCAGCAGGGCTAGAAGGTGAATGGTCAATCAGAGAGGAAAGTTGGCCGAGATTGGCCAGTCGCCAGCCGACATGACAAACTGCCGATGAAAGATTGCAGAAATCGGTGAGCTGGAAACGGTGCGAGCAAAACCAAAGCTCTGCCCGAGAGGATAAAATGTTGGGAGACGAAGGTATCAGTGACAACGGATTGCTAGAGTTGTCTTGACACACGACCACATCGCAGTTTACATAATATCGCCAGCGGTTTGGAATGAGTATGAGAAACAAACATAGGACATTTGCTTTCGCTGCTCATGCAGTACCTTGTATGGATCAAATATTGTGGTTTCTATCTAACTTTATTTTTTGCAAATACGTTCCCTGGCTTGAGCACCCATCGTTATCATAAAACCTTCGTGGTAAAATGCAACCATACTTACATGAATCTCTTACGTATTATTCATTCTTTTGTAATATTATTCAAAAACAATTTCTGTTAAAACATTTCTTGGAGATAATTCAAAATTACCAACTGGTGATCGACGGGTAAAGTAATTAAACATGTTATAGACATTGCATAATTAAATTCATTTTAATACCTTAGCTTTGATTAAAATTGTTATGAAATATTCGTGACTACTAGTGTAATATTTTTATTTACTTTAAATATGAGATATGTTTAATTTCGTAGTTATTTTGTTACCATTTTGATGCAGATATATTCAGTTCAAATTTTTAAAGTTTTTTAGTAAAGCGCAGAGAAAGTGATATAATGCATTATTACTCATATCCTAGAAGCTGAAATGTTTATCTATAGAAATAGTTACATGATATATTTTATAGGAATTGGTATATTATAAATATAGGCGACGAATAATATATATATGCAAGCAAGGATATTTTCATAAAAAACTGCGGATGAAGAGACTTGGAACATGGATTGTTGATGTCTGTAACATACTGTTAGTTCAAAAAGTTTTAGTGAAAAATGTTCATTGTTGTTAATATGACATGGTTATTTTAAAACATGACTTATATAAGAACCACTGTGATAAGTTTCTCGTCCACTAAAATACACAAGTTTACGTGACCTAGTTTTTGACGCGGGGAAGGGATAGCAAATACCTGGTAGGTAATAATACTTTCGTAATACAAATTGTTTTTAAATTTGGCTATTATTCGAATAGTTTAACAATATATACTAAATAATTACTCAACTCCTTTCCTATTTGAATGAAAATAGGTGGAGAAGTTTCCGAGATGTGAATTGAAAGTGTATTTAATAAAGTATTGTATTCTTATAAAACATCTGACATAGTAAAACATTCCACCTTGAATTCAGTTCTATAATGAGTCTGTTAAAATACAACTCATGGTTTGAATGCCAAAAATTTAATTTTCTAAAATATAACAAAGCGTCCTAAATAACTTTAATACAATTATACAACGTAATCGGAAAATACAGATTTTAATTAAATCATCAAGTTTAATGACTTAACGAAATTAATAAATTTTACGCTGATATCCACAACCACACTTATTCCCACAAACATACATAACCTCACACACAAACATATTCACTCACATAATCACACCTAGCTACCACAGATTCCTGGATGCTCTGGTAGGAACATGAAATTATAATAAGTATTCTGTATCCTTCTAAATATATGATGTCAATTACTGTTTTCTCTCACACACCAGTTTAACTGTTTATTTTTACTAAGAATTAATAATATTCTGAAGGAAAGCGTTATAGTGTTTATGTACGTTGATAACATAGCACGTTATTTAGAACAGCTAACCAAAACTACAATCTAACTACCACTGGACAACTACACTATCTACGAACACTGAAGACTACTGCAACTAGCTGACGGCTTACACTAAAAAGTTTTAATTTTAATAAAAGTATGGGCTCCAGGAGGACAAACATGTAAACATTTATATACAATACTTTATGCTTTGGTAAGTTGATCATTCAAATAGATTTCAGACTTTAAAAATTTTAAGACGTAATTAACATTATTTAAATAGGTTGTGTACACCAGTAATCCTTAATATAGAGTCTGACGTCTCATTTTGGCTTCCAAAATAGTTACATTTGGCGATCAATTAACGTAACATTATAATACGGAAGCAAGACAAATTTCAAGTTACTCTTTAGGTAAATTATACACAGTTTTATTACAGATATCCTTGTGTTGCACGTACACCACTAAACGTAAACAAAACATTTATACGTTTCTTTCAATGCCATCAGTTATAAATCA
>PNEQ01104733.1:47488-82617 GCA_003012365.1 Medauroidea extradentata
TATATATATATATATATATATATATATATATATATATATATATATATATATATATTTTAGTACAACTCTGTTTAGGATAACTGCAGTACACGCATTGCTAGGATTGTGACTCAATAACATATATTTTTTTAAATGCACATTGTAGGCTACATGTTAGCATCACATTTGCTAGCAGGCATCAGCAGTATTTATTCAGGTGGTGAAATACATTATATTAAGATTGAAACAGCTGAAACTGGACGCCTCGCTCTCTTTCTGTCCAAATATAGAGATTTTGTCTTTCTCATGCGAAGAACGCGCCTGCCCCTTTCCCTTCACCACATGTTTACTGCTTACACACGCCATTCTTGGCGACTATCCTGGGTAGTGGTCGTAGTAATATTTAAGTCAAACACTTCCTTATACATAACCATTTAGTTTTATGAAAACTGTATACACACAAACTAAATGTTCTTAAAACAAAAGAACACGCAGTTTCAGTTTATGTTCACTGCAGTAACTCTAACACTTCCAGATTTTAATTCTACTGAGTGTTAAAATAATTGCATCAATATGTAACGACAACATCCCAATTGCGATTATACAATAATAATTAGCAAGCCTTGTAAATACAAAAACTTTTCTTTTCGCAGTTGTTTAATCACAATGTATGCTTAATTACATTCACAGTCTATATCGTTATGATATTTTTCAACATTATGCCTTTAATAAAGTGTTCCTTAGTATCATCATGTTTCCTAAGCATTGTGTTTTCGAATGTCTTTGTCATTCATATGGCACTTGTGTTATCTACATAAATGAATGGATTATCAGAAAATCATGTACTTCTCACCTCAAGTTTACCACTGCTTGAGCTGCAGAAGCCGATAATATGTATTCAGCTTGCGTCTTACTGAGAGCTCGCAACTGTTCTTTATAGAAGTCCATGATACAACGTTGCCACGGTAGATAATAAGCGATTCGCTTATGATATTCTTTTCTGTGTGATCGTTCACTTCTCCAGTCAGCATCCCAGTAGGCATCTAATTTTTAAAACATTCTCTTTGCTGATTATCATGCATTTGTTGCAGGTTTATCTAACACTTTGTGGACTTAGGAGCCAGCAATCTTTATGTATGGTCGTGATGTATTGACTAAGTACAGTTAACTGCCGATCAGTAAATGATAATAAATGTTTGTTCTGAGATTCCTATCAGTATATATTTGAAACCCTGTTCCCATTGGTGATTCTGATTCTTTGCAGCTTGTCATGTTATCTTTCCTAGAATTTTATACATTCCTTATTCTTAATTTAACTGCGATGTAGTTTCTGTTCTTCCGGTTTGCATTCCTGAGAAGTTTGTCACATTTCCCACATATTTTGCATCAAATCTTGTTTTGAGTGAAGTAAAAATTTGTTTAACTTTTCTACCCTCTCCTGTTTACAAAACATCATCTTCATAGATAATTAACCATGCGGAAGTACTACTGTACATACACGTAATAATATTTTGACCTTTTAAGGCCAATTTCAGGCAAAAATTCATCAAATGTGCCATTCCATTTCTTAGGTTATTCCTCTAGTCCTTAGACTGCACGATTAATTTCAATACTTTTCTTTTACTTATTTCACACATTCTGGCGTTTTTATAAATACTTCTACGTCTAATTTTCCGTTTAAAGTTTGAAGTTGATGTGTCAAGCTGAGATATTTCCCAGTTTTTCTGGACTGCTTGGTATGTCATTCTAATTGTTGATAACCATGAAACTGGAATTCATTTTGTGTCTTCTTCCTCTTTAGAGTCAAAGCCTATTGCTACAAGTCCATCTTACTTGGTTCCGTCTCCTTTAATGCGGAAAACCAATTTTGTATCAATGGCAGTTTTCCCGGATGCAATTACGTTGGTGTCTAGGTATATATAGCTTCCTTCTCTTTTATACCATTGTCTGCCTGTTGAAAACTGTGTGTGTCCTCACTTTGTAGCAATAAACAATATGCTGCATAAACTTCATACTCATTTAAGTGAGATGGATATTTAGTATTCAACATTTCTTGCTCCTTTATTTCGATTTTAATTTTCCTTTTCTTTCTCACGACTTTCTTTCTGTTATTATTCTTCTTCATTTTTGTTTCATTCTGTTTTGTCATCATCAAATTTAATATCGACTCATTAAATGCTACATCTCGAGCTAGATAAATTTAATTTTACATTGCATCCCATAGTCAATGCCCGTCTCCTCAGTATCCCATAAATATAATAGATTTCGCTTTTGGTTCAAGTTTGTTTTCTCTTATTACTATCCAAGCTTGGCATTGAAAATTTCTCAAATTTGATAAAACATTTTCCTTGGACTGGCTTTGACTGGGGACCTGCTGAGTTCGTATGATGGCACTAAAATGGCTTATTTCCAATGATAGTTAGGAAAATTATTTTTAGAATAAGTTTTGCGAACGTTGTCCAAAAGTGTAAGGTTCATCTTTTCGCTCTTTCCGTTAGTCTGTAGACTAAGTGACAGATAATGCTGTAACTCAATTCATTTTTAAGCGAAAAAAATTCCAAGCGTATAATTTAAAATTCTCCTCCGTTATACAAACAAATTTTCTTTTTCATTACATTCTGTTGAGTTTTTACAGAGTTTACATGTTGCATTAGTTTTTGTGTAGCTTGATCAATTGTGTGTAACCATTTAACTTCGTTATGTCTACACATAACAACCGTTATCCTCTCTCTATTCCATCTAAAAAAGAATGAGTACTGTTCCAGTGCCCTTTAACCACTAGAAGGTTGTAAGTACAGTCATTTGGGGCAACTTTGTACCACCAGCCTAGTTTAATTTCAAATAAGTGTTTCAGAATTGAAGAATATGGCTCTGTTCTAGAAGAATAAATGTGTTATTCTTAAAGTTTGCGTAGTGGTTGAATGCTCCGTAACTATTATATAAAAGAAAATCCATGGTGCAATGTTACCCCAAAACGGTACAAAGTTACCCCAAATGACTGTACGCTCGCGATATTGCATACAGTCAGAAAACAAAAAGTAGGGCTTGCGGTGCAAAGGAAAAAAAGTATCAATACGCCAGACACTAACACAAGAGAATATACAAAGTGATTGCATTAACATTACTCGAACATAAACTACTGCAGGGTTTAAACAAAGGATGCAAGATCAATGCTGATGGTCTATCTCTTTGTGCGACCAAACTGAACGGCAATAATATTGCAACTCATAACATGTAATGTCATATACCAATCAACGTGTTTTGTTGGAAAAGTTAAGTAAATCGTTTCCCCAATCACTGCTAAAGTACACAATTCCCCCGTTCCGCCTGCAATCAATATGTCTGCGTTCATTATGGTCATGTAACAAAATAGCATCGTAACAGTCTATTTATTGTGTAGGCCCTAACGTATTTGGGTAAGAAACAAAACAAAACAAAATATTTGACATTAAAATAATACTAAATAAATATATACATTATAAACATTACACACACATATATATATATTATATCGTATATATGTGTGTATTATATCATATATATAGATAATATTATTTATAAGTTATATATATATAATGTCATCTATGAAATCTCATTTCATGTTACTGTTTTATTTAAATAACTCTTTGTAAGTAATCACGTAAACTAAATCATTTTGAAGTAGCCTGTGTAACAGCCGAGACCTTAACTACACTGTTCATATTGTTTAAATTTAAATTAAATGTAAAATTATTATGGTGACTGTTTAGCCATGCAATTCTTTTAAAATGAAGTACTTTTACATAAGTAACTGGAAACATAGGTTTTAATTAGATTACCTTCCCTTGTCTATGATTATGTTCATAACTGTTCTTTGCATCGAGAAAGCATTTGTGAATGTAAAATGTTCTTAGCGAGCGTAATAACAGTTTGTGTTCTGAACAAAAGGAACAAAGTTGTTTGGAATACTTGAAGGAAAATGGTGTAGGAGATGGTAACTTTGTTTCAACGTTACACGGAACTGATAAGCGTTGTCCGTGATCCAAATTCCTGTCGCTGAGGAGCCGAATACAAGGTTTCAGCTGAACGCAGAGTTGAAAAGTATAGAGTTGATGTGCCCGTCCTGGCACTAAGAAATTATGCCGTTGTCGAAAAAAAGTGGTAAGGTACTCCAATTATCACTACGTAATTTGCAGTGGAATTTCGTTTCTGTCACCAACATGAAACATTTTTTTTTTCATTGAATTCAACTAATTACTGATCTTGAACGTTTTAGTGCTGCTTACAAGTAACATTAAATTTCGTCATTTTTGAAATTTCTATATCCTCACAAAATGCCCAGTAAGATTGTTCATGTATCTTTCAAATGTTTATTGATCAGCCGAGATAATTTCTAAAAGCACTAAACTGGCGAACTATAATAGAAACTGTATTAAGTGCACAATATGTATCTACGAATATTGTTATAGTAATACATTGGCTGTCTTTGTATTCCTATCATATTATTCCCACTGCAATATTTCAGTAAGTACATTTTTATAATTTTTTCTGTAGCTTCTCACGTATACAATAGTCAAGTCAAAATACGTCACCACCAAGTATTATTAACCGTTTTACTTTTTTCACTAGCGTAGTAGTCAGTAGTTATGTGTACCATATGTTTCTAGTAGATGTCATTTTCCAATAAAATTCTGCCATATCGACCGTTAAATATTTTCTTGTTCTTCCCAACAAAATATTATTTACACCAAACTGCACAGTTAGTACTTTATTTCTCTTCTCTTTATAGTTACTTAGGATGTGTAAGTACATAAATATTTACGACTGTGGTGTAGAGATATCGTAAGGCCGTATATAGGTGTATAGGTAAGGTATATAATAATATGTTTGTAATTGCATTAGTATTTTGCTCATTATCACAGCTACCAAGCTCAAGTAGCATCAAGGAGTACATGGTTCCTGTGGAGACATGTAGTTGTATAAACTTGATATAAAACTGTATGAAATGTTCTCTTATGCGTATACTCCACAACACCTTAGACTATTACGTAGAAAAATAGAGAAACCACAGTTCACCTACCACCATTTTTAGTTGAGAAGATTAGACTGTACACTGATAACATTGTTATTTTTAGTTAATTGTCGTGTAGCTATTTAAAAACTACTGTAAATACACCAATCAATATTTACCTTATAATTTCAGTCATTGTGTCGAAATATTTAAAAATGCCCTGTAAACTGCGAATCTTGGAATGCCAGCGGTGGGTAATTACAGTCTTGGTTGTGACTATCTGCTGGCTGTCAGAAACTCAATCTAGGACTAAACAAATTTTTCCAATAACTATTTTTAGTTCTACGGCGAAGAATTTCTATGGTAATTATTCGAGTCTACTCACATGTTAGAGTGGGAAACCGACGTAATGACTAACGGCGTATTGTCTAATTCACTTGTTAGGCATTGCGCTGTTAGTAACTACACCATTAGACATTGCGCCGTAAGGCACTAAGCCGTTAGGAGTTACGGCGTGCACTCGTAAGAGTTTCCAGTAGGCGATATTGGCAAGTGGCAATGGTGCGCGAACATACTCGGGGCCACGTCACTCTAGGATACAGGCGACTATAGTGTGAGGGCACAGAGACAAGTCGTCCTTATCGCAAGACAAGAAGTGTAGTATCCCTGGGTGCCAGGAGGCTGTGGGGTCTGTAATTCACCAGCCGCGCTATCAGCAGGGCTGAGGGGAGGAGAATGTTGGGGATGTGTGTGCCATCTACCACCCACTACCTTCTACATCACTCCAGGCTATGTCGATAACTTCGCTAGCTGTTCTGCGTTTACCCTCGTCAGTCACACATTGGGTAGGTTTTGTCTCGTCCTCTGATATTTAATACGTTTTATTAGATACCAAACTTAGATGAGATTTTTAAGTGTTTGTTGCGATGGGAGCTTACAATTGGAATGCATTGGTTTGTGGACATACGCCATTGCTCATGTTTTGTTGACCAAACATGTATTGAAAGTAAAGTGACAAAATACAAATAAAATACACAAAAAGACACAGAAAACTTAATCAAAACAATCCCAGAGGAACTTCGTCAGTTTTTTAATAATTAAATAAAACAAACGTATTTATGTGCAACAGTCTCGACAGAACACCAGCCAACATCACTACAAGGTGCTCAGCCAATCAGGAGAGTACTTGCCTCTCATTGGCCGGAAGCCCAGCCAATCACACAAGTTTTGCTACTATTGGCAGAGCAACTTTGAGACCATCTAGGCTATATAAGCCCAAATTTTCTAGCGAACTTCATTCGCATCTTGGTGTTCCGACCAGTTGTGTCTCAGCCTGAAGACGGGGATAGTTGCATTTTTTCGTTGATTTTGACTTATGTCGTTTCTTGTTTTTATTTGTTGTACACTGTCCACTATTTATGTATTTTTCCATCTTTTCTCATATTGGGAATCTGGTTTTTCTTTGTGTCTGTATTCTGTGTTTGGGTGTTATCAAACTATTGACTGAATTCAATCTTTAGAATTCTTCTTGCTGAAATATATTAAAAAAAAAACTGACGAAGTTCCTCTGGAATTGTTTTGATTCTGTTTTCTGTCGTTTGTGTATTTTATTTGTATTTTGTCACTTTGTTTTTCAATACATGTACGGTCAACAAAACATGAGCAATGGCGTATGTCCACAAACCAGTAAATTCCAACACCAAACTTACAGTTCCAAAGTATTACTTTTATAACTGATTACATAGTTAAAGAACTTAGAAGTTAAAAATCTGAACATTTCCATTCTTCATATTGTACAGTATGAGTCAAGAAGGAGTGCCATAATTTCGTGTGGTGATAGCTCACAGTAAAGCGTCGAAAATATGTTTGTCCCTAAAGTGAACATTGTTGGAGTAATGCTACCGTGAATATAGACATTCAAATTACATTTCAATTAAAATTTAAAATAATACATTATATTACAGTACAGTGTCTTATAAATAACTATTTTTCATTCTCAATATCTTAGTTTGATAATGTCGTTGGTCCTTCATTGTTAAAATGGAGCACGACACTTTTCTTCTTCAACTTCCGTCCACTTCACTGTAAGTCATGTCCTACTACAGGATATTAAACAGGCGCTGAAGATTAACAAAAAGGTCATCTTACCGAATATTTCTAGAGTTAGCCGTTTTCGAGAACATCATATGTAACGTTAAAGTATTTTTGTAACGCCTGAATCACATGCAGGCAATGGGACAACCATTGCAAGACATGTCACCGAACCAATGTTACAATAATAATGTATTCGCGACTTTATTATTGTACTTTACATTGTCGCCCTAACAAATTGAAGTGCTATATTATTGCTGCTAATATACGAACAGACTCGTTACGTACGTAAATATTCTAGGCAGGGCCAGCATGATTGAGGACTAGCTAACACTTTCACATCCGGTTATCTTACATCAGAGGAATACTTGTCACTCCACTCAGCCAGACGATTAGATGAGGCTATTTTAGAAAAAGCGCAAGAGATGAGATAAATGCATTACACACGTATTTGTCGGTAGTAGCCCTGCTACACCAGTGAAAATAGCGGAGTGTTTTCTACGACACTAAGAAATGACTTCTCCTGGTGCGTGTAGAACGTTGTAGCATCCAGTGTGTTCTGTTCGACGCCTAATTAATATTTTTTTTTTCAAAATATTAACAAACATACTTGAACAATGTACTTCAAATAATGTTTGCAAATTTGAAACATAACATAATGTTACCAACATGACAAACATGCCTACTTTCCTAACGAGGTTAATGGATAACATAAAGTTTCAAAAAGACACGCACACCTGGAAATCTATCATAATATATTTTATATTTATTCATGCCACGCTGTATAGTGGTCCTACAACAATAAATCAAATTCGTGATGACCAATTTTTTATGTATTACATTTTTTACGATAAGTTCGGTGTTCTCGTAATAAAACTAAAGTTTGTAGCATAACGTTTGGACGTTAGTGAACCTACAGAAAATCATTTTTAGTATAAACTAAACTAAGTAATTAACACACTGAATAAGTAAATTACCTCTATGTAAATTCAATGTGCATGTAAAAATATTTTGTGTGTAGTATTGGTAATATGGTGTGAGCCGTTCCAGAGAGAATGTTAATGTTATTTTTCAGTAGTAGTGTATTGTTTGTGTTGTTTGACTGGGGATGAAGAAAATGGAGTGTTGTAATATATGTCAGCAGCGGTAAAAAAAGGAAGTGGCAAGAAATTCACGCCTGTTCGAGGAAGGAGACGGAATAATAGTGTATGTATGGTTATGCATACCTGGAAGAAGACGTCAGGAACCAACTTCACTTCTGAGCTTGTTCTATTATGGAGAAGAGGCCAATACATCTGCTATACTCTTATATTTTAGCCGTAGCTGCAATCTAATCAACTTTACTGAAACTTCACCGTAGCAACTCGGACACTAAAATGTCAGTCAAGATTGGTGGTAGAATGGAGAACTGTTGTGATTGAATTAGTTTGTAGGCCAATGGTATTTGGACTGGCGGCTTACCGATGTTTGTGGTATAGTTCTTAACCTAATTACAGTTTTCGATTCCAAATTATTGTAGCGTCTCACACCGA
This sequence comes from Medauroidea extradentata, assembly GCA_003012365.1. Lineage (NCBI taxonomy): Eukaryota > Metazoa > Arthropoda > Insecta > Phasmatodea > Phasmatidae > Medauroidea > Medauroidea extradentata. Next base: position 56,081 of record PNEQ01104733.1, read on the forward strand.
ATTTAATTACATGTCCATCGAAGTATTAAACACTATGTTCTGCTTTTACATGCTTTTTTTCAAAGTAGTTTGAACCTTAAGTTACGCTGTAGGACTTCGATAGTGTTGTGTCTTAATATACGATTCACCAACTTATACTACAACACTAGTACTATATTTATATTTAATTCTGTTGCGGGTACTACTCCTTACACCGTCCAGCTAGCCGGAGCCCTTTATTCATAAATACTTGACGGTGGGAGTTGGAATAACACAGGTATCCTAAGAAAGTACACTACAAGTTATTTATTTTTTCACGTCTACTACCATATTAACTGGCGTAGGTACTCACAAAAATTAATCCAGCTAAACTATCTAAATATAATACACATTTTGAATGAGTCAAATGTGTTCTGCAATATGATATGGAACAAAACATTTTTTTTTTTCAGATATTCTGCAAATTATATTTTGATACGAACGAAAATTAAAATATAGAGTGATCTTATTACGCACAATATGTTTACCGAGCCTGATAAAGGTAAGGAAAATATGACTTCTTTACATATCTAATGTTATCAGGAAACGTTCAAACTGATGCAAATAAGAAACCTTTAGTTTGATATGGATAAAACATATTAGTTACATTTCTAAGTATTATATGGTAACAAGTATAATGAAATTCAGTGCACGCATTAAATTTATTTTTAGGAACAAACACACAAGGACACATACACAGACCCACAGACATACGACCACACAGACTCACAGACAGGAAGGTGATCTGATCACTTAAACCTATTTTGCCTTCTGAAAGCAGTTAAACATTCTGCCCACTTACAATAAACTGACTTCTGAGTAACCTGAAAATGTCAAACGGTTTTATCCCAAATAAAGCCGGCATGATTGCAAAACAGGACCAGAAACTCATTAGTTACACTTTACCTAATACTTAACTCAAATAAATTTCACAGTGTAGCTACTGTATTTCGGAATTAAGTGGTAGTAAACATAATGACTGCCTGATAATGCAATACCAGACACATATTCTAAGCGAACACCAGTGTGTAATGTTGCAGGGACCAACATTGATGCACTCTAAGGCGCCAGTCTAGTGGCTGAGCGAATGCAGTGTTGAGGGTTGCATGTACGTAGGCGCTTGTCCAGGGTTAGCATGCACATGCGCCTACATACCTGCAGTAATTTACCTCTCAACTGTGCTCGCTCATACTCTCAGCCCATAGACTAGCACCTTGGAGCGCGCGCTGAGTACTATCGTTGGTCCCTGGACCTGGCAATAAATGTCGAGATCCAAGCAGCGACTAGGAAGGTATGTTAGACAGACACCGAGCCCCTGTGGATCCTCTTGTAAGTTGATTCATTCACATTTCCTAGTTATTAAGACGTCATCACAGGACACTATGCCTGATTATTTCATTGCGTACTGAATGTCTATCAAACATATATTTAAATTACACTGTTAAGCTAATGATCAATCTAAGATAATTTATAGTTCAAAATTTTAACAAATTAATTTGTATACACAATGTGCTAACTTATTATTTACCTTTCGATAAAAAATTTTCTTTTAAAATTATTTACAATTGCACGAATGTTTTGAAAATTTTGTGATTTACTGGCAACTATGAAACTAATTGGATACATCTTCATAATTTCTCATGGCCTAATTCACTGAGACATTGAAAATATATTTCAGTGTTAAATGTTTTTTTAAGTCACAGCATTTGTTGCATCTAGATAAATATTTTTATATTTGAAACATATGTGTCACATAGTAATTTTGCGGTAACACGATCGTCGTACTTACAAATTGGTTAGTGGTGAGGTATTTCTTGAAGTGATCGCAGTGACACGCCTCAGGATTGTGAGTGTCACTTTTGATTCAATTACAGCAAGTGAGTGAAGATATGTTCGACAACGCTTAAAATGTACGTCATTATCGCTAGGAGGAAGGGGGGGTGGCAGGAAGTATATGAGGTGAACATGAAAGGACGTAGAAATTTAGGGGTGGAGAAACCGGAGAACCCCGAAAAAAACCCGCCGATCATCGTCTTCGTCAAGTACAATTTGCACTTGAATACGAAAAAGCATTGCTTTGAGGGAATAGCGAGTGCATTAGCCGCTCAGACAGCATCTCCAATCACAGTAAGGCTTAGTTTCTAATTTACACTTAAAATTCGGTTTAGCAAAAATAAAACTGAGTTATTGTTAAACAAAAATAAAATGGAATAACTAGCAAAAAAATAATTTCAGGAAACCGTTTATCATGATCTTCTGGTATTAAACAGAAATATTATTGGTTCAATTGCCCTCGCGCGAAAGTTTTACTTAAGATAGTATTTTGCACAAATAATATGATTGACAATTTTGTTAGTTGATTTATTTATATAAATATATTTCCTCTGTTGCCATACATTTGTACTATTATGTCAGTTAAATGATCAAAATTTAATACTTTTTAAAAATAATTTATATTGTAATTTTTGACTCTTGAATACCGTTCTTTAAATGATGTTATATATAAATGAAAACACTGACGTATCATTTAAGAAACGACTGAGAAGTACAGTAAATTATAAGATTGTTCCGTCGACAATAGTTGTCCCATGGAGAGACGTAGTGCCTGTATTCAACCGCCTGGCAGCAGGCAGAGAGGCACTTGAGCTGTCCACTGGAGGCTCACTGGAGAACATGCACAGTGTATAAGTGTGTGTGGCTGGAACGTGAGCCTCTCCAAGAGGTCTCTCCAAGCGTCTGTACTCCCCGCAGACTAAAATACCCTCTCGACCTCACTCTCCACGTCTCAAGGTCACACGACTTACGCTGCTATGTCCAGTATACTAGCGCTATCAAAGTTAGCGTTCCTATAACCGTGCACAAGAGTTTCTGTAAAGTCAATTAAAACGATTATTTCATGGCCACCTGTTATTTTATTTTAATAATTATTTTATTTACCCACGTAATGTTCAGCTCTGGGCCCGTTTACAACAAATACGTGTTAAATGACACCATCATTTAAAAAATAAATTAAAAAAACATACAGCTAATGGTTACATTTAAATCTAAATTATTTATGGATAATATGAACTCTGATAACTGATAAAAAGACAAGCCTGACAACCATTTTAAAACTTCACCTAATGACAATTATTCCCTTAAATACAAGATATACAATTTTACGTAGTCAAAAATATGATAATATGGTAATAATTAGGCCAAGATAAACAATAACAAATATGTGCAACATTAACATATCCTGTATCATCATCTCTGCTGGATAAATATTCACTGCCTATTAAAAAAACAGCTTTTCAAAATATTACTATTTATTTAGTTTATTTGAATATAATCTTTTAAATCCAAAATGCAGCGAATATCGTAAACCCGTATATGTGGGTTGACAATAGGTTTACCGTAAAGGGCCAATAAAAATTATATGTTATCGGCTACATATAAACTTGATTAAATTAATTTTAAGTCGAAACATATGCGTGATTTCAGGCGTAATAATTAACACAATTTTTAACGTAGGTATGTAACGGATTTACGATACATGTTCCTTTTTAGCAGTTAAAGTTAGTATTTACGAAAATTAACGTAAATAGTTATCATTGTCTTTACAAACAAATCTATAAGCATCATAGAGTTTATACTCCAAAAGTATGGGAAACTTGAGTACATACTCTTCCGTTTTTATTCATACCAAAGAGAGTACATACTTCAACAAATTGCTCAAACTCAAGAGTATGCTCTAGAGTTTGAAATCACTTTTATTCATACCATCCACTGTTGTCTGTAAATGTACACTAATCAATGCAACAGCATCACTGACAATTCGATTATTTTTATAAGTACAACACGTGTTTTATTTACGGCTGGATTTCTACTAGTTACAGCTACAATCATCAACTCAAATTATTAGTCAACGTTCTCAGTGTTGGTCGTCCTATTCTTATTTTCAATGATATAGTGGTCGTGAACCGTAGGAAAAACATTGGCCAAGTGTTCGTTGACAATGCTCTATATATGAGCCTCGTATACAGTCGGCTTGAATCGTAGGAATGAAATCGGCCATAAGTGTGATCACAATGTTCTAAACATATTAACCTCGCATAAAGTGGGCCTGAATCGTAGGAATTACTTCGGCCATGTGTTCGTTGAAAACGTTCTATAAATATGAGCCTCGTCTAAGCCGTTCGTAGCAGTATCTGGTACTCTGTGAAAAAGTATTACAATATGAACCGTTCTTCTATGTATAGGCTCGGAAATTAAGATATCAACTCCTGCAGGTCGATTACGGATCTGTTTATGACCCGTCTTAATTCGAATGTGACGTTGGTAAGATGTCAAACGACAAAATGCGATCACCGATGAATTAAGACGCGTCAAAATTGTGGCGACTCAGCCTTGACTAAGGCGCCCAAAATCGGGAGTCTCAGTTAAGTTGTCGCATCATTAGTAACAGTAAATTGAACATATAGTTATTTATACAAGTAATTTCTGAGCATTGGCATAAGTAATTTTGTATATAAACTTACTAGAAAACGCTAAGGCTACAGACAAGGATTGCGCCGCATCACATTTCGTAATTGCCACGTGAGAGGTTAAAAGTTGTTTTACTTGTTTTAACGAAGAAGGCTTACAAAGTATTGTTTCAGTGTACATGCACTTATTTTATTTCTTATGACTACACAAATTTAGAATTTTATACACAACGTTAAATTAATTATGCCATATAATTTTGAAATTGTTGGTAAGTTTTATTGAATGCATAGATATAATTACATAACCTCGCATGTTGCACGAAAAAAAAAGTTAGTTACATGTTAGCATACAATTTCTATTTGCATGTATTAAAGAGTAAATAATAAAACAAATTCTAGAAATAATAATTGACCTTGCTTTTCTATCAAAAAGTAATTTAGGTTATGGTTATGTTTAAAACTTGATGTTTGTAAATAACAATGAGCTTTCAACGATGACAAATGAAGCCTCTTTTTCTTGATTGGCCAGCGAATACGTAATTGTGGTGATAACCGAGCATAGAAGTACCAACATATGTTTTTCAAGCGTATTACTTAAGACGCCTTGTGTAACGCGAAACTGTTATGACGGACAGAAACGTAATCTAAATTTTCTCACAGAGTCTTAAGAAGCCCGACTTACGAACGACACGTTTCAACTAAGACGTCATGCTGATTGTTTATCTGCGTGCAATATGATAGTAGTGTGCTTTTATTTTAGAATTATTGTATACATGATCCCAATGAACCTATCTACGATATACAAACACATTTTAGAGGAGCGTTAGGAAGTTCTTTAAAAATATCATGGCAACAATACTTTCATTAACAACAAACATAACTGCCACAGTATTACTTTCAAACCCCTCCAACATTGCTAAAAACTATTTTTTTCGCTGTGTTAACAATATTTTTTAAGAAAGGTACCGATATAAGCTTCTAAGAGTACAGTGGTATAAACTTTCCAGCAGTACGGTATTAAGGCAGTGGTGCATTGAAAATAAGGGAACTTTACACTCCGCAGTTGTGTGCTTAAAGTTACGTGAACTGACAACAAAACCGGTAACTGCACTTTAATAGTGCTGTCTCTGTGTGAATTTTAAAACGCCTGATATGAATCACGTGTTTTACGTCACATCGTGTTCAATGTCGAGTGGAATTTAAAGTATACACCACAGGAAGTCATACAGTTTTTGTAAATTGTTACACCTGGTTCCAAACAAGATTGAAAGCTTAGTAAACAACCAAGATAAACATTATGGACTCGAAAAATTAATCATGCTTCCTAACATGCAATCGAACAATTTAAGCAATAAGTCTAATAGTGCACTACGATACGTATCGTGGAAACAGAAAAACTCTTAACATGTTATGACAGCTGAGGCAATACATGAAAAATGTTGGAGCAAAACGCTGATCACTACATTCAAACATTTCGTTTTCATGCTTCCACGATACGTACATGATCAGAATAATTTGATTAAATCTTGCAATTACATTTTAAGGAGCACGATACATGTTCAAGTCCATCATGTTCGTCTTAATGATATAAAAGCTTTTGATATTGCTTGGATTAATATTTAACAAGGATAAAAAAAACAGCTACATGTGGTGTTCATTCCAAGAGAGAGAGAGAGAGAGAGAGAGAGAGATTTTGGTCAGCGCTTAACAGCGAGGTCTTCATCGCTGGTATTTGTAAGCATAAGAAAAGTAAAAACTGAGTTAATTTTATAAATGGAGAATTTTAAGGCACGCTGTGGTTTGAGTACCGGCCATATATTTGATTTTAAAGCAGTGACACAGTGCACATTGAAATAAATAATACCTTTTAAGTTGTATGAAGTCAAGTTTGTTATTTTAGACATTACTCTATTTAATCTACAGTTACCAAGAAGTTTTATTCAGATGTGAAAAAAGGGATGTATTCACATTGGGTTAATTATACGTAGTTCGGCATTAAGTATGAACTGAATATTTCACCTGCAAAAAAATCCCTAGCTGTTACTGCATATAATTCAATATTAATAATAGCAGCTTATTACTTAACGAAAAAAAAAAAAAAAAAAGGCAGCTGCAAAATATTTTCTTGGAATTCGCACTGCAAAATGTATGTTGTTCTCATCACTTAAATGTTGTGGTGACAAGCAAATTATTTAGTGTTTAATATAAAATAATTTGGCGGGATGACTTCCTATAAAACTATTTGTTAGGGAGTGAATGACCGAATTCAATTTCGTTATTATCCTACTTAAATTTGATTAATACTGAGATATCACAAGTTTAAATTTGTCTTTAAGTATAAAATAATCTTTTTTAAGTTAAACTACTGACTGCATAAATTAATTTACATGAACAAACATAAAGCGATGTGTCTAGACAGGTAAGGCGCTTTCTGTAGCTAGCCGATGCATGGCATATAATCCAGGATCTGAGCGTACTTATGTAGGAAGGATTAAATATAGAAAATGTTTGTGTTGGGATGCATAAAGGGGGCTGTGATGTTCGATACCTGGCACATTTCCAAGAAATAATGTCACGAACTGTTGCAGGTATTTCATAATAAAATGTTCTGTTTGGTACCTTATACATTCAAGTATTTGTGGCTAGCAGTGGGATTACATCTAATCAACATATTCACCTTTAAGCGACAGACAAAGGTTGTTTTATGATAAATATTGTATTGTTTCACCCAAAAATACAAAAAAAAAAAAAAAACCTGATAAATACCGTATAACAAAAAATTTTATCCCCCTAACAAAAAATCTTGGCCTCCCGCAATTTTTAAAATATTTAATATTTTATTACGTAAAAATGATCATACATGTAACGATTGTAAAAAAATCTGTTGTTGATGTCTTTATTTTACGTGGTTTAATGTTTATAGGTATAATTTTTAGTTGAGATGTTAAGCATGAAAGTTATATTTTTTCCTTATGTTAGGTTTATTGGTGACTGGATAAGATGATTCCAGTGAAATTAACTCGAAGTACAAACATTGGTACTACATACTATGAAGGTGAAAAAAATGCGTGCATAATATGTAATAAAAGATACAAGTTTTGCGAGCACAAACAATGGTAGAAGGGAAAAGTCTAGATGCAGCATTGCGAAAACTCGTAGTTTTGACGTTGACAGTAATAGCGCAAAGAGGTAAAGTTCTGTCACATACGCGATGCACGATTGAAGAGGTATTATCACAAAAAATACAGGATAAATGTGACACTGAAGAAATATTATCTTATAAGCAAAAGTTAAGAGTATTCAGAACCTAATAAGAAAATGAGGCAATTTGTCCGCCAACCAGTATGTCACCCGAAATCCGTCTCTGCATGCTCGTCAATAGAAAGTTAGTGTGTTATTTGCACAAAGTATCCGAAAATGGTGTGTGTGAAATTATAGAAGAATTGAGTGTCCAAGGGCTGATGCATTCCTTATAAATACACTGTTGTTCAAGGATGAAGTTTTACTCACACACGTGGCTTATAAGATACTTCAAATGTTCGACGTTGACATTCTACATTACGTCATTTGCATCTAAGCAAATTTACTGAAGCAAAATTGAGAACTTGAATCTAAAGTAAAGTCTGAAACATTGACCTGCGAAAAATCAAGTATCTTTTTAGCAATTGATTAAAAGATTAAACGTGAACTGCGTAAGAACTATGGATGAACACTCACCTATGTGCTTGATTACATAACACGCGAAATGGCAATATCGAGTTTAGACATTGTAACAATGAATTACATTTTACGCTGTGCAAATGTTTCGGGAACAATGTAAAGTTCTTGAAACTTGCGGAAGCCTCAGATGGTTTTTTTTCGGCTAGTACTTCAGCAGAAGTTGCTAATGTACTGAAAAGCTGTAGTCCTGTTACATGGTGTTCCAGTTTACTACGCCATGCTTTAACAAAACATGATATTGAGCTTAGTAAAATTTTTTTTGATGTATAAGATCTGACATCTAATTGGAATGAAGAGCCGCGGTGGCCGAGTGGTCAGACCATTCGCCTCCCACCAAGGGTTTGATTCTCGGCGGGATCGGTTCCCGCATTTTCGTATGTGGTAATCGTGTCGGAGGGTTTACTCGGAGATCTTCAGTTTCCTCCGCTCCTTCATTCCGGCGCTGCTCCATACTCATGTCATGTCACCCCTCAATGTGTTTCGATAATGATAAAAATTTACACTTATTATAATGTGAAGTGTGGTGAGCTTCAGTGGAATAAAATGACAAGGGAACGGGAGAAACTTATATGCGAAATTGAAACCGAAATTATATATTCTACTGACAATTTATAAATATTTTACCGTGTGCCTTGCGGTAAAGAAGTCTACTTGGTGAACGGATCTCGACTAGTCATAAAATTACAATTTGTAAATGGATGACCTCATAACTCTTTTTTCGTATAAATTTAAAAGACAAGAAAAAACTGTTTAATTTCCCAAACAAAGACAAATTACATTATTTTGCGAAACATTATTATACAAATATTCGCATATTTACCTCTTAATACCATATATTTGAATTTCTTATTCTTCAGATAATGTAATAGAAAAAAACTTAAATGTTATACAAGGGTAATTTAGAGTTACGATTTTGTACAGTATATGTTAACAACAACTTTGGAATGTGTAAATCGTTCTTGCAAAAAATATTACAACCATTGAGTCGTGTAAGCCTACATATTATAGTTTTCAATTGCCTGTGAAGTTACAGAATCGCTGGCAACTCTTATAGCATTGCTGTACAATAATTTGACATTTAAATTTATTCAGAGATTAGTTTCTCTGCTTGGACTCCAGCAGAGAAAAGGCGCGTCAATCGCTTCATCAGCGAGGAATGTATTTATTACGCCAGTAAGTGCTTGTAGGGTACCGGAGTTTGTTGTTGGTAATGTAGCGGTCAGCGGTCACGTGGGAGTGCTGAGAGAGGTATTTGTAATCACGCTGCAAACAACTGTAAAAGCCCAGGATGTGGACAAGGCACTCTCACTTTTATAGCTGTTTCCAGTCCGCCAGCAGATATTATTACATCGCTGTGACTGGGAGAACTGCGGTTGTTAAGCGATTACCTGTGTAGCTGTCGCACAGTTATAGTTGCAATAAATCCTTTCTTTGGGATCCGCCGTGATAATGCTTTCGTATTTTCTTGCACCTAAAATAACTATTCCATGAATCCATCAAAGACAAAACTTTAAATCTTGTGAGAAATGTATTAATTAATAAAATTTTTATAATTATAGTAGACATATTGAATAACTCTATCAGATTGATTATTAAATTAATATAAAAATAACACGTAAGGCTTTGTAAAAAAAACTGATTGTATTTGGTGTTTGCTTCATATAAAATTTGAAAAAAAAAAAAAAAACTACAGTTTTGTAATTTTATGAAACTTCCAGAAATGGTACACCATTTTATCATGATATGATAAGCGTTAGAAGAGCTAATAACGTCGCGCAAAACTTTAATCAAATAGTTTTCGTTTTGTAGACTACACAATCTGTAATTTTAACATCCAGAAAGGAAAATAATTGAAAAAGTGTACGGAAACAATAATAAAAATAGTATTGGCCTATGTCTTATCTTTCAACTGAAGTTATTTCACAAAAAAATATGTATTAATTTAATGCATGCTCGGGTTTAGTATATTTTAACTAATAATCGTCAATTAATATGATGAAACAAAATTCGTTGGAAAAATAATAAAGATAATTAGATCAAGATATTTTTCTTTGTATCCAGTTCTGAAGCTAATTTTATTTTTCTGGATTAATGTTCGGTTTTTATAAAGATATGAATTATTCGATACTCAGTGCACACAATTTGTAGTAGGAATCCTTATAAAATTATTACTCATCCATACATTGTCTAATAATGTATCATCTTTTAATAACGTTACCGGATGTGTACCAATGTTTACTTTCTCTATACTACTGGGATTTTACTGCTTATAATATAATGTCACGTCAAAAATACTCCACCTATGCATTGAGGCACAATATTTCAAAGGTATTTTGCAGTAGTTATAGACAAATATTATCTTGTAAATTTTATACACGACTGTATTTATTTCTTGCCTACTTTCCCAAGGAAAAGAGACATATACGATCACTTGATTACTTTCTTTTTCGTGATCCTGGTGTTCTACGTCTTCCTCGCCTCGTCAGAAAAACAATGTTGAACTAATTAATCGAATTTCATCAAATTCGTTTCGCAAGGTCAACTAAGTTTTGTGTATTTTGTCCACGTATAATGCTTAATTTCAATTTAATGGCTATGTAAATATTTGTTACACAATGTCACGCATAAAATACCGTTTCATTGATTAAAATATTAAATATGGAATTTGAAAGATAATCAGCCAATTTCGAATTTTGTACTATTTGTTATTTCAGCTATATCATCTTAAATTATGGTATAAAATAAGTATATGAAAATAAAACTCTACGGTTTGAGACCGCCACATTTTTTAATGCAATTTCATATTTTGACATTTTATCATTCAATTTTGAGTTAATTTCTTTTATATTTGTAACCCCCGCTACTTTAGAGGCTAGAATTATATAAAGAATATATCATGTCGTTTCGGGTACCACAGGATCGAATTTAACACAATTTAATCATTTTGAAAATTTATGTTCCAAAATTTGGTTTTATTAACGTTATTGTAGCTATGGCCTTTTGGGTATAGCACCACATAAATAAATAAACTGTTTGATTCACATTTTGAAAGTTTATTTAATGACCGACTAACCAAATTTCATATATTGTGTTTTAAAATGCCAGCTGTAATTATCTCAATATGTATTGTTATTGTAGGTCAGCAATTAGGAAAACAGCACAATATGAACAAACAAATGTTTCATTCCATATTTTGGTAAGAAGTAGCCGATTAAAATAACAAGCATATGGTGGTTTGAAAAGTTATGAATTCTTACTGTGATTGTAGTAGGTTTATTTATGTAAATGTGTCATTTTGTAAAATAGTAGTACATAGATAAATTTAAAAAAATACACAATTAATGTTTTCTTGACCAATATGTATTATTTGGTTTGTACCAACATGGTGTTAGTTGCTAATTTGTTTTGTTATTAATATTTTCATATGTTGTATGTTGCTGGAAGGTTACACGTACACATAGCTTCCAGGATATGTTTGAACAAGCACTCATGCAACACTGACTATAGGTGTCAGCCTTAACTAGTTAGTAACAATTCTCGTGACTTTTGCAAGAACTGTACAATGGGAGTGCATGGCTGTATTTATTTACTTGGACATACTCCATTGCTAAATAAATGACTGTGAAAGAAAACTAAATATAATAGATAAACATAAATAAGAAGAGTATGCTTTACTCAACAGGATACACACATAACATAAAATTCCAACGATGGAATCGGGTCACATAAAACAAGGACAAACAGTTAATAAATGAAAATAATAAAATTTAAAAATCAAAAGAAACCCAAGACACCTCCGAGGCAAACAACCCAAGTTTGAGGTCTGCTTTGGCAAATGGTCAAACAGAAAAAATGTATGAGCCACAAAAATAAAAATACGACACACCAAAGAGGCGAAAGAAACCCAGTATTATATCAGACATAAACATAAAACAACATGCGGCACAACGATGTGATGAAACAAAAACACAGTAGATATCAGTCACGAAAAGAATAACAACAAGCGACACGATGAGACGAAACAAAACACAGTAGTTTTCCAGACAGTCAGTATTAACGACGTTTCGGTAACTGGAATCTGTTTCCGTCATCAGGTAGACACACATGGTTCAGGTACACGAGTACGAGTGATTATTTTCATTCATTATATGTTTGTCCTTGTCTTACGTGTTTTATGTTATTGTAATGTTACTTATTATACAATCTTCCAGTGCTGTCCCACATCTCTAAATCAGAAGCCGTTCTGATATGTTAGGCTGCGGTTACAAAGCAGCCCAAAGTTGTTTACTTATACAGTTTCCGGCGGCCGTATTTAAACACGTTCAGTTGAATAGCTGCCTAAGTAAACATGTTCGGACGGTTACACGACAAATGACTGTTGGTAGTCGATAGTGTTTTGTCACAACAGTTTATTTACACATCGGTGCTTAATTTGTGTTTTGAGGTTATGCCTATTTTATCATTCAGATTCTTTTACCTGTAAGTCACCTACAAATAATATTAATAACTTACCTATTCACTTTACTTACGCCGATGTTACAACATTCCCTATTGTCAGTCATCTTGTCGCAATGGTTTATTGACGTTTAACGAGCCAGTCACAGCACATCATAGAAGAGATGTCGATTTGATGTATTTTTACAACCTGTTCAGTTTGGATAGGCAGTAACGACGATATGAACTACTTCTGACACCGTGTAAACATGTGCAATGTGAACTACTTAAGTGTCCAGTAAAACCGTGGTCTTATAAACACGAACCTACTCTGTGACAATAATTTTACTTTCCTGTCTACATCAATATATTAATTTTTTTCAACGTGTGACTAAGTAAGTGTTGTAGTAATTAATATCCTGATTATGTCTTAAGCCTTTAATACGCGTGTTCTTATTTTGCTATTTCCTAACCATAGGGATGAAACTTGAATAGGAGGAATAGGACCTACTTTCACTTTCATGACGTTGCTCTAGCTAGAATTTAGTAACACAATCGGGAGTTGCTATTGGCATGTGATTTTTTTTAACTCACTGATTGCTGGGTAATTTTATTGGCAATTAACGGAGACGAATTTATGTAGAATTGGGATTTTGAGATGTCTATACCCCTTCCTCTATATTTACGGTGAGAAAAGTGTGCGACGAAAGGCTGTTGCTCGCTTCCGTCGAAACGAAGTTTTATTTGCACTAGGAAAAATTGCCACATTGTTTAAGGTTGGTTCATTATAATTTTTTTACGTTTCTCTTTAGTAAAAACATGCCTAAGGATGATACAGTTATTTTTAATTATTCCATGAATCACTTTTGGGAAGAGCAGTGTTAAAATGGAACATAAAACTGAAAATAAGACTACACAAATATTGATTCAATGTATATTTGTGCAATTTGGGCTAATTGCTTCAATCATAATTTTTCAAACATAAATTGAATCTTTCTGTGAAGGCAATGAGTTTATCATCTACAAACGCAGTATTAATAAAGTGTAACCATAAGTTTATAAATAAATGACGTTTATCTTCAGAGCTGTTACGAATAAGAACGGTAAATACATGATACATTTCATTTATATGCATCGCACAACTTGCAATACATTCTGCACAGGATGTGTAAATAACTCTAAACAACGACAATACAAAAACAAGAAGTTACCAGCATAACTGTTAAGTCTACTGTTCTCAAAGTGGTTTGCAATTTAAACCAGAAACTAAAATAATTGGCATAATCTAGGAATAAACACATTAATAATATTGATTTAAACGTAAGATACACTAAATATACTAAAGAAAACTCAGCCAGCTAAGCAGTATGCGATTACCCAGTTTTATTTAAATTGGGGAAAAAATTTTCTGAGATGTATTTCCATCATAAAGATTAAAAAACTGTTGCTGTTTTTAATATATTATAATAGGATGAATGAAATACGCAAAAGTTAAGTCAGCTTTGTGTGTAGTATGTGTTCTTACGTAACGGAAAATTTTTCGACCGATACGTTTAACAGAACTGTTTATTACGCAATATTGTGTAACCTAATTTCAAGAAATGCACGCGGATATGTAACAAAGAAAAGGAATTTGTCTACAGATGTGAATATGGAGACATACCTTTAAGTTGTACAGTAAATATACTCCCGTGTTTCTCGACGAATATGGTGCGGCGAGAGTGTCACACACGGCGTCCATACAGCTGCACGCTTGAAAGCCGATTACGAGGGACATTGCTGACGACGTTGGGCTGGCTCGCAAATGAATTTGATTGGCTAGTTGGGACGCGAATATCTGAGCCGGGATTTTGGCAATTTTATGAGGGGCGTCATTTGGGTCCACAGAGGGGGGGGGGGGCAAACCCCCCCCCCATGGATTTAGAATTTTAAGTGCATAAATATATTTTTTGTATTTTTAAATTTAAGTAATGCTAAATTTAGCACATGAAACTGAAGTTTTATTATTAAAGTTTCTAATTTATACATGCTTAATTAATAAAAAAGATGCAACAAGGTCGCTGTCGCCGGAAAACAAAATCTTGCCCCCCCCCCTAGAAAAACCTGAAATGACGCCCCTGAGTATGATGCGCCCTCCTTCGGCTCTTGAAAGAAGCGGCGCCTGCTGCGTCATATAGAGGGCAGTGTTGTATGTTTCAACGAGCGCTGTGTGTCAAGTTTCTCCGAGGTTGAGACTTTCACCATGTTTCCAGTGCTAGTGTTTCCTCACACCACGGATTGGGGAGGGGAGAAAATTATGTATAAATGCGAGGTTTTAGTGGAAATTCACCAGAGACGGCGATGCTAGGACATAAGTTAAGTGCGGGAAATAATATTAAATTAAGCTTAACTTTGAATGTTATGCTTGTTTTGGCTCTCATGTAGAGGAAATGTTTTGATGTTGTTAGTAAAAATTTACTTACCTGCTAGGGAATTAGTAATCGGGTGGTTCGATGGGCAGTGTTTTTGAAAATATGTTTTTCTTTCCTGAGATGCCATGATAACTTGTAAAATAGGATATCTAACCAAAGAATTTATGTTATCGAAAGACGTTATATTGGCTTTATTATAGGAATTAATGTGTGTTGGTAAATGAGCTTAATGTAATGCTCAGAGTGGAAATTTAACAAAATATTTCATGTTAGCAAGACACCATATTGACTTTAATAAAGGATTTAATTATATTAGTAAATGAACTCACTGTATTGCTCAGATATATCTGGGAATTTATATTGTTGTCATTTATAAATTACAAGCTCTCCCGTTGCAGCTTCGCTCGCGTGTACTATAGAAATTAGTAACTAATTTTTAATTACGTATTAATTGTTGGTGTTACTTTAGTTTCTGTATATATTTATCAATTAAAATATGATAAATTTGCTGTGAAATTCTCCAACCTCCTACTCAAAATTGACGATGTGTCATATCCTAAATCTGATGGACAGATTGTCACACCTGCAAGCCTAGAAAGAGTTGTAATGATAATTGCTGGTCTCTTAGAAAATGTATATGCTGATATATCCTACATAAGTGTGAAGCCCATAGACTGGTTGTGCGAACGTGCAATTCTGACACCAAAGAACTACAGAGCCGATGAAATTAATGACATATTGCTGAAAACGAACAAAAGTCGATCAGCACACTAATCTAGTAGTACGTAATGAAAAAGATAACATCCCCAAATGATGTTCGAAAGCAAAGAAATATGAAACTAGGTGTTAAATGAAACAACAAATACAGATTGATTTAGGCCACTTCTCTCAGCGTACTTTAATTGCAGAACCTCTTTGCTTTTTATTGATCTTTATTTCTCTATGGTAATCAATAACTGTCATTTGCAGGGCAAAACACTTATCGAATGCAACTTTTGAGTTATTTCTCCGTGTTCAATATTCACTTATTTCGGGAGTTCTGTAACATTTTACTAATTTTCACTCTCGTAATTATCAAATATCGAACAATCATGAGTTCTGATTTTAGGTATTTACGTAAGTTTCATTTTAATGCAAAAACCACCTCGATATATCTAATGGTTTTGGAGATACGGATGGTATACTTGAAACATGTTATATTTTTTTACTGGCTTTCAAGTACGAATATTGAAGAATCCTGGAATTACTTTGTTAGATATTTACGTAAGCTTCGTTTTAAAGCAATTACCACCTCGATATCTCTAATGGTTCAGGAGATACGGATGATTTACTGAAAAAAACAAGTTAAATTTTTTACCGATCAAGGACGAATTTCGAAAAATCCTAAAATTTATATTTAGTCATTTACATGAGCACCATCCTGATGCAAATATTGCCACGATATCTTAAGTGGTTTAAGTGAAAAAGAGGATGTATTAAAAACATATTTAACCGCTTTTCAACCCCTTAATTTCCGAGTTTCGAAAAATCGAAAAATTACGAAATATGCATTTTCTTAGGCAATGGATTTGAAGTAAAAATATTAACAATATATCATCAGGTTAGAGAGTTATCGGGAATTTCGCGAAAATACGTTTCGCCCCTTTTCACCCATTTATTTTCGATTTTCGAAAAAATACTTCCTTAGTGCTGTTTACGCCGTGTAAGGAAGCTACGTTGAAAATTTCACGTTTCTAGGTTTTGGGCTGTGCGTTGATGCGTGGATTAATGAGTGGGTGGGGCACTTCATTTTATAAGACTAGCAGGCTTTGCTCGCGAGCATTATTCATAACTGATAATATTTACTTTAATTGAAAAACCTGTTTGCACACCAGGTCGGTACTTCAGTCATCAAGTGTTAGAATACCTAAGCTGCTAGTTGAGCTAACTCTGCAGCTGGATAAGTAGCTATAGCTGTCCACGCGAAAAGCAGACTTAAGTTTGTTCCTGCCACTAACAGCGACTTCACCTGGGTCTTACTTATAGCACTGCAAAGTTAACGTTGTGGGGGAAGTTACAGACTATAAAATGTAAGAGGTAAGACTAATGAAAAAAGTCTGATTTGCCCAGTGCACAACCATTGGTCACGGTGCCTTCAATAACATATTTTCTAAATATTCACTTGAAATTTAATGCCATTAGGAAAAAGGTTTCGCGGAAAGTACCTTGAGATTTGTGAGATGATAGTGAGCTGATGTTGTCGAGGAATCTAAATGTAAAGTGAACTACATAATCCATTTTAACTTTTTAAAACGATTACATGTAAATTGCACTAATTCGATCGCCTTCGCAGTTTTTGTGTCAGAATTTAACGTTCGCACGCAGGTTTTAACGGAATTCGAGCAAAGAACCTTCCGGAATGTAGACCAGTGCTACAAACAACTGCACTACGTAACGTCGAAATGATTCATGAAAACAAGTTTAGTTACAAAAATGAAATATTCATATCCTGGGCTCATAGAGGGTGTAAAACATCACGGGGCGATTGTTTACTATAGTGTGAGACTCCATATAATTTATTTCTCGCTGGTCGTACTTGCTTTTCGGATCGTCTGCCTTGAAAGTTTATAAACTTAGTTTTATTCTTAATAATCAAGTTATCTTAAAACGAAAGAAAAATGCACGTAATTTTTTTAATACTTACGAAAACATCACTCTGACGCGAACAACACTCAATATATCTACTGGTTAAATAAATATCATGGGTTGATAGAAACCAAATGTTGTGCTTTTCAACCTTCTAGGTGCCGAATTTATAAAAATTTTAATTTCACATTTTAGACATTGTATAAATATCCAATTGAAGTGCAAATCGGGACGATAGCCCACTCAATCGAATCGAAATCGATCGTTAATAAAAAAAATTGACCCTGCACAGTACTGAGATTTCGAATTTCGAAAAATCTTAGAACCCTTTTCCGATCATTTCTGCTATAATCATCCTGAATCAAAAAATTAACTGTATATCCCGACGGGTTTGATAGATATCGATGATTTATCTAAAACAATTTGCAGGTATTTTCACCCCCGAAGAGAATGAATTAGAAAAAATCATTTAATCACGTTTTAGAATAATTTATTGGTGTCTCTTGGACATGAAAAACATTCCAACAGCCCGCTGGGCTCAAGATATATCGACGATTAATTAAAAACATATTTCACCACTTTTGACCCCTTTTCACCTCCCTAGGAGGCGAATTTTGAAAATTCGTGAAATTACTTTTCACGTATTTGAGTAAGTATAGATCTCAAACAAAAATCATTTAGTTGTTTAAAAATTAATGTAGTCGATATTTATCAATTGTGAATCGTTAACACATTTTACCCTTTCTTACCTCTGTGGGGACGAATTCGATATATATATTTAAAAAGTATTTAGATATTTACAAAAGCATCAGTCTTAAGCAAAGAGCACTTCAATATCTTTATTGGTCCGATATATATATATAGGAATAATCGAAAACACATTTAATATATTTTCACCCCCTTAATTATCAAATTTCCAAACGTATTTGAATCCTATGTTAATCATTTGTATACGTAACCAGTTGAAGTAAAAATCACAATGATAGCCAATTATTTCAAACAATCCTAAACCTACTTTTTGGGTATTTACGTTAGCAACTTTTTGAAGTTAAAACCGACTATCAATCCCGAAGGATTCGATAGAACTAATCGGAAACATATGTATGGTCTTTTCACCCTCTTAAATGTTGAATATCGTAATTTATTTGGAAATCATGTTTTATCGGATTAAAGTAACAATAAAAAATTATTCAAATTACAAATATTTTCTAAACATGTAGGTAAATATCGTTGCTAGATTTATCTCAATACTGGAAATTGTGTGTTTGTTAGGCATATGTAGATATACGCGCACAGCACACACATGTAATTAAACAACATAGCCTAACGACTTGAGAACAATCATAGAAACTACCAGTGAATGCTCTCGCACACCTGCTTCCAGTCATAATGGAGCAGCTCTTTGTCACGTCACTTCCAAGTGCGAGTGTGCGAGAGTGAATATTCTGACTATTTGAAACACAGCCTAAGACGTCGCACACTTGTGTCACTTTCCTAACATCCAGCGTGTGGGACGACGCCAGAGCTGACAGACTCTACAATCTCTACTCACATTGTTCGTTTGTTGACAGAAAAATTTTTCTTTGACCTGTTACCAGACATTAATTTTTGTTTCGTGCTAGTCACGGGAATGATGTTCGCTTACAAAACTCTAAATCGTACTTCATAAACTGTGCGGTAGAAACTGTGACTGATACACAGACATTATTTACTGACTGATAACCAAACTGTGCTACTATGTTTCACAGTCAACAATAGTTCTATATAATTGTTCATTATCCCATTGTTCTGTCTGGGAATGAAGGAATGATACACTGAAAACATGTATTATTTTAGTTACCGTACTTCTGTCGTGTTTGGCTGCCAGTACACTGTGGTTTGTTCTTGCAACATCTGTTTTGTATATGGAGCGTAGAGCATTATTATTTTACCGAACATATGGTTTCTCAGTGACGGATTTAAGAGGGTGACTATCGGGCTTAAGCCCCTCCCAAAATCGTGTTCAACATTATGTAGCCCAAGTATGTCTAGTCACTTCAAGGAAACTGAAGTTTTGGTCTATAATAACTCAAGTACATTTAACGTGTCCTACTAGAAAGTATGTTATTTTTAAAGTCCTGTTACAGTAAACAACCATTCTTCTTAGATGGCCGGCATTTTTTACAATCAATAAATTCACATAAGCCCCTCCCAAAATATGTTTCAAAATCCGCCACTGGAAAATTGTGATGGCAACAACTCAGATGGAACCAACGACCAAACTGGAATGTACTTACTACAAAAATATTTTTTTCCGGTGTACAAGTTACAGAAAAGAGTCAATCATGTGTCTTTGCGTTACAAGTATACTGCGGTTCGAAACATCGCTGCGATAGTTTTACAGTTGCATAACTAGTTGTCAGTGTTGTAATGGTATCGCTGCCATAAATGTTAAACAGAGTACTTTGTATGCAATAAAGACACTGATCTTTATGAGCTGGGCTGGTAGTTATGGTTCTTTGATGGCGGGAGTGTTTCACATGGAATGTACGTTGGACAGCTACCGGCACGATGTGTCGATGTCTTATATAAACTGGTCCACCCGGCTCGGTTCATGGCAATCTTCACACTACTCGGGATCCTTGCCTGGGTCGAATAACACGATAAAAAGACAGACCGGGCTAAAATGTTAAGGCAGTTGGTAATCTTATTTGAAGCGCCCGCCTACTGGCCGTACGTTAGTGTGAGTGAGGCACGGCGCCAAGGGCGATGTTGGCCGGCTCATCTAGCACAGTATCGCCTCTAATGCAAGACACTGAAATGGCGTGCAATGATATCTCACCTGACTCACACATTCACCGGTGACCTCAGTAATTTATTGTTGGAGAGTTTTAAAGGTTAACTGCATATTCTGAGAGTAGTTTCTCGCAAAACAAGTGAGTATTTATTCATATTTTAATTAATGAAAAAACAGTTTTTAGCCATTTTGAAGGATTCCGAATTTTTTTTTTAATTGACGCTACTACTACCTGTCCGTCATCGTTTGAAATGCATTTTCTTTTAATACATTGGCTCAGTAGACACATAAGAAAAACCTTCGATAAAAAAAACGTATTTACAAACACTTTACAACACATTTAAAGCACGTCCTATAGATAGCACCCTTATTTTACATCGCTGACATAATTCTGTACTTTTTATTTTATCTTGTAACAAACGAGGACCCAAATACGAGTGGAATCGACCATGGTGAATTTTAAGGAACTTCCCTAGTATTCACCGGAAGTGATTTCGGGAAACAGCGAGAAACCGAATACAGGTCTTCCTGAATGCGAGAACTGCGTGTTTCCGTTGCGTCACCTCACTATTGCCACTTATTTTCTCGAAAATTTTAAACATTTTTATGCTACCATAATTAAAAACCGGACTATGAGCTGGATGTTATGCTATATTCTACAAGTATAGTAGATAAACCAAGCCTATATTATTACAGTCCACCCAATGGAAATCAAAACATTAAATGACAACTTGTAAATGAACAGGGATAAAATAAACTCGTTAAATGCTTCCCTGTATTCCACAAGCGAAATTATTTGTTACAAAAGTTAGAAAATATATTTTGCACTTTCTATGAATTATATTGATTGTATTTAGTTTACAATGAGCGTTCAGTACGAAAGACGGTTTTGAAAATTTGATCATGACTGAGAGAAGCCACTTAAACATTAAATTAGTCAGTAAATAATTTGGAATAATAAACACTTGTCAACAAACTCTAATGCGCAAATGAAAATGAACCATACCAATATATCATACAGAGTGGATTATAGAGAATTATTTTTGTTAGTATGAATTGTAAGAGAAGGCAAAACAGTGAAAAAATTACACTAAGATCGATTTAAAAACTAATTTAAAATGTTATATAAAAAGATTACCTATGTTTTGCAACATTGACGAAAATTTTGAATAAACACTAATATCTTTACGTTTCTATAAACAAGTTTAATAAAAAGCTATACTTAACTAGACTAGTGTTTCAAAGCTTTTAATTCGAACATTAATATTCCATATTGAGAACAGTATTTACAGTATGATTGTTTAATGTGTTAGTAGCATTTATTATTCGCATTACATAATAAATTTCATGGAAGATTTATACCAAACATTGAGTTGCCTAAAGTTACTCACGTAATATTAGGTTCTAAGTAAATAATTTATAACATAAGTGACGAGTTCTTAGTCCGTATATGGAAACGCATTTTACTTGACTTGAATTAAATGCACACCACTAAGAAAGCAGGTGCTTCTGAAAAAATTTGAAACTTACGAAATGCAGTCTCTGCATAGCTTAAGTAATCTTGTAATGACAACTTACGGTGTTTCATTATACTTCGTTTCTAGTAGGCTCCAAAATTTGTCGAAACAAAACTATTTCTTTTTAAGTTTTACCTCAAAAATAAAGTTGTGCGATAGTGAACCAAGCTATAAGAGGAACAAAATCCTTTTTGAAAAATCATTGAAAAAAATTTTTTACAAAATGTATGAATTATGGTGGCGTTTAATTAATTAAAATGCAACAAATTACTAGAAAAATGTGTTCAATGCTAAATACCAAATAATTAACTGCAGTGGGCTCTCAAAATAACACACGTACCACTGCAAGATTGACAGCAAATTTATGAAATAAAATCTTGGATGAACATCCACCATTGTTCGGCATCTCTCTGGAATTAAAGTAAGTTAAATTTATGATATTTAAAAAACCACAGAAAATAGTTCATATTATTAAAATACAAGAGTTTGTATTGAACTGAAATAAATTAATTGTTCAAGCTAAACTGAAGGTGTATTCAGTAAAACTTCTAAGCAGAAGTAGATTCTACGCCCACTGCATGCTATTAAAGTGTGAGTCTTACTTTACAATCTTCAATAGGTAGATGAAAGAAATCAGGAATTCTCAGCTACTGTAGTAAAATTCTCGCCCATAGAGCCTACAATCGTACCTGAATGTCCAGAGGATTGGGCGAGAACATTTACCACAGTAGCTGAAAGCTCCTAACAGGTTCCAAATAACACACAGTTGCCATACTGGTGAGTCAAAACAAAACCAAGTCTTTCATGTCTTCACTCACATAGAAAAAAATTTCCTGACTGCTTACAATAATATTAATGTCAAACATAACCCACATATCAAGTTATCCAAACTATGCATTTTTAAACAATACCCGTGTTACCATATTAACCAAAATAACACTAGCACAACGAAATTATACACAACTAAACTGTCCGTGCGTAAGGTCTATACTTTTAAAGTACGGTATTATAGCTGAATTTACACAACATTATGAATAATTAGTGAAACAAATAAGGTGAAATTTGATATGGAACTTGGAATGTTATGATCAGCTTCATTACTTATTTTACGATTACGATCTTAACTTGATTTAGGTGTTAATATTTTAGCCTATTTCTGAAGGTAAAATTAGGCCTACGAGATCACCTTCCTGTCTTTATACCTATGCGTGACTGTGTGTCTGTATCCACGTGTGTGTCCCAAAAAATTAATAAACCCATGAACTGAATTATGTCAAATTTGGTGTACATATAGTACCTTGTAACCTGACTTGACTTTTATGTATTTCATTCATACCATGTTCGTACTTTCCTAATATGGGCCACTTATTTTTTTTTTCGATCATGCTAATTATAAACGAAGCCGTTTTTTAAAATGTCATCAAACTGGGTACACGTATATAACCTAGTAAAGTGACTTGAATTTATTTATTTTTAGTATTTTGTTCATCTTGTGTACATATCATCATAATATATGCCTTTATTAACAATTTGCATAATACGTAATATCTGAGGAAATATATTTGCGAAATTCATCAATCTGAGTAATCGAACAGTACCTACAAGTTAGCTAATTTGACTTTTGTGTATTTCGTTCATGCTGTATTAATATTTTCCTCATGGATATTCCTAATTAAGTGTGACGTGCACGAAAAAATGTATTTTCGAGATTCATTAATATTGTTTTACATAATATAGGTCTACTACTACACCAGTTTACCTGAATTATAGTATCTCGTACACTCAAGTGTTCATATCTTCATAATTTTTAAGTGTAATATACATGCAATTGTTTAATTAGCCATTCTATTACAAATGCCACCATTCACACAGTAGCATGTCTCTTGCCCAAACTACCTGGAGAGTTTAGTCAAAGACTAGGGAAATTAGTAGTGGATGTAATGTAACTGTGCGGAGAGCAGCAGGGTGTGGCCAAGTTAATAACACGAGACACGCGTGGCTGGCCAGCTCTGGCTCTGGACAACCTCACAAGGAATGGCTAATGTTTGGGGAACGCGATGTTGCTTGCTGCAAGACCTCTGACCTCTGTTGACCTACGTGTGAGGCGGCTTCACAGACAGTAGAAGGGCTCGAGCCTTTATTACTGTTTGGCGCAAAAGTGGGTCATGTGTAGCTGAAGAACTAGTGTCGCCAGCTGGTAAATAAATAAATTAATAAATACCGAACCCTCACAGCACAGGAGGTGCCAGAAACGTTGCTAAAACGTTACGATGTTCCAAGTTGGTCATCGACATATTGCCCACACGCGCCAGAAATGTTACACTGTCAACGTTGCAGATGTGACATTGCAGCACGTTGTCTGCACGTGCCAGGAACATTACACTGGCAACGTTGCAGATGTGACATTGCAGCACGTTGCCTGCACACGTCAGAAATGTTACACTTGTGACTTTCCCCACCAACTCAATTACTTTCATTTCTGACCGACAGGTTCCTTACATGAATAATGGTACTTGCTTAATTCACATGGACAAATAATTTAAAATTCTGTGTTTTACATGAGCTATTACGAATTACTATTTAGTCTATTTTAAAAATCTTAAACATTGGGAAATAACCTCTTAAATTGTAAAAAATATTAAGCTTTCAATTCATTGTGACAGGAATGGTAAGTTTTATATTTTATTTAAGTACCAGAAATGGAATAATATTTTTCATATCAGTGATTTTTCATCCAAATACTTAAATTCAATGCAAGGAATATAAGTTTTTTTTTCAATAAAATTTCATTATCATTCCGATATTCAATGATGCTATTGGAAATATTGATACCTTGCACGAAGTTGTATATATATGTAAATTTATAGTAGTATTGAAATAATGCTGTTCATTTTATAACGATGAGCTAGCCATTTGCTTTCGAAGTGCTGACAACATGTAGGCAACATGCTGGCGATGTGCAGGCATCGTGCATGCAATGTGCTGGCGATGTGCATGCAACATGTTGGCGACGTGCATGCAACGTGCTGGCGACATGCTGGCGACATGCTGGCAACGTGCGGGCAATGTGCTGGCGACGTGCGGGCAACGTGGCAACGTGCTGGCAATGTGCTGGCAACGTGCTGGCAACATGCATGCAACATGCTGGCGACGAGCAGGCAACGTGCTGGCAACATGCATGTAACATGCTGGCGACGAGCGGGCAACGTGCTGACGACTTGCAGGCAATGTGGTAGAGACGTGCAGGCAACTTACTGACAACGTGCTAGCGATGTGCGCACAACGTGCAGACAATATGCTCTTGTGACGTGCAGGCAATGTTACATTGTAACCTGAGACATTGTAATGTTGACTGCACATATTCTGCACATGCATGTTCATACATGGTACATCACAGCACGTTGTGGCAAAGTTACAGTGTTACAGTGTGACGTGTAGGCAATGTTATTGTGCTGTTACAGAAGAGGATGTTACCCGAAGGCAGTACGAAACCCTCTAATAAGTTAGGAGCCGGTAGGCAATTTTCGATTTTTCGAGCCATGACGGATAATATGTGATAGGTACATTTAATGGAAACACAACGGACTGCGAATGGATGGAGAAACCTAAATTGCCTGATGTCACTGAGATTGTGTTCGACCACATCTCATACTGCCCCCTATTGAATTTACCCGTACAAGATCGATTGTATACAAGGAAACTATTGTATTTTGTCTTAAATGTGCAGAATTAAAAAAAAAGTTACAGGTAAATTTTGTTCGTGTAACCTGAAATATAAGTACAAGAGGGGCGTATGAGGTGGCTTTTTATATATAACAAACCTTATAAACAAACATATTACTGCAAATTGTAAGGGAACCCACACGTTAAGCGACGAATGTGGAGGTCAGAACAGGAACTTACAATACAGCGACCAGGAATACAATTCCTATTTTGTGAACGAAGAACTTGATACGAAGGCACTTAGCACAATAAAACTAGGATTTGACCACATGGGCCTATAAATAAATGTATCTAGTTCATGTAGCTTAAGTGTTATTCCAGTTCACGATCGCTCAAGTCGTTGAACAACTTGCATTCTTTAGGTAATGCCATTTCATCGCCATTTCGGGGATAACGGAGGCAAATATTGTTTAAGTCAATTGGTTACTTGAACAAAACTTACACTCATTATATTGACGAACGCGGTGTTTTTACTTATGTATTCTTAAAAATTAAAACATGAATTGCTTGCGATATGTTATTTGTTCATGCTGAATCATTACTACTCTTACACGTCCCCAACGCACTTAGGCGCACGCACCAACACACCTTCACACACCTACATACACACCTATACATACATACACACACCTATACATACATTCATACCAGTGGCGTCTCGTCAGGGTAAGCAAGGCAAGCAGTGCTTGCCCAGGCAGCTTCCTGACAATTATCTGATTATAAAAAATATTTACTTGTAACCTTGTCTCTACTAGAAGCCAACTATGACTCCTGCAGATAGATGTATCTTTTACGAATTCCGCTCGGATTACAACACTGTCAATTGGAAGATAAGAACTAGTAAACA